>VACF01002483.1:0-108995 GCA_006891605.1 Pleurozium schreberi | reverse complement strand
ATTTCGAGGTTGAAGAAGGCCCCTCGAGAGTTGAAGAAGATAGATTTCAAGTCCGAGTTTGGGCTCCCAGACATCGGTGAAAATCCCCACCATTTACGGAAGAATACTGTACCTGCGGAGTCTTTGAAGAAGCTGTTTGGCAAGCCTTACGGTGAGCAGGGGCGGAGCGGGTATGCTTGGGGTGGATGCGAGTTTCACAAGGTACAGGACAGGGTGGAGTATTTGCACCCCATCTTGTACCAGCATGGACCGGACGAAACACCCCATCTCGTCACAATTCGATTCGCCGAAGGGATAGCTCTAGAGTATGAAGAGGGCACTGGCAAGGTGAAGTGGTGTGCATTCGGCGAAAAGACCAACAAGCGGCAACGGAGTCGGTACTTGTTGGATCGATCAAAGCTGGAGGAATTGAAAAAGGTAGTGGGTGCGTCGAAGAGCGTAGATGTATGAGGGAAAGAATGGCGGGGCATGAAGGTGGAGCCTGGTGGTGAGATGAAGGTGAAGGTGGAGCCTGGTTTGCAGGTGAAGACGGAGGGGGGAAAAGAGGGCCTCGTGAAGAAGCGAGGGCTACAAGCTAACCCAATTCACGCCCAGCCAAGCAAGTCGTGTCGTCTTGAGGTTGCTGAATGCGAAGGATTAGGGCTTGAATCGGGAATGGCTTCGGGTATGTGCATGCAGGAGCACGCAGCTTGTGGGCAAAGTACCGGGCAGTTGAAGAAGACCATGGTAGCGGAGTGTCTAGGAGAAGTGGAGTTGTTGATGGAGGGCATTCACCTGGAGCAACAACACACTCGAGAATTGAAGAAAAGAGTAGCAGAAAGGATTGAAGGAGAATCCCTGACTTACAAGCAATCCGAATGGGAGTGGGCTCCTTAGAAAAGCTACAGATTCAAAAAAAGGCTCTCATTACGACACTCCAGGAGCAGGGCCAAGATGCATTTAAAGAAATGATCAAGATGGAGGACCTTCAAGAGTATATACATGAGGAGCTTGTAAAGGTGAAGGCCGCAAGACAGGAGCTTGGCGAAGCTAAAGCTGTTCTGGCGGCATTGACAAGGGGCTTGCAAACCAGCGAGTTGCAATTTGATGCACTAGCTACAGAGAAATTTGAGCTCAAGTCGGGAAGGAGTTCTTTGAACTTTTTGCCCTATCCCATGGTGTACTCTCCCGTGAATCCGGCTTCACCTTCACGTGACTTTTTGGATCCTAGCAAGTTCATTAGAATTACTGTTTGCAGCTTGTTTTCATTCCCGTTTCCTCAAATGGACATTGTAGTGTCCTCATGTAAGCATTTATACCACCCCTTCTGTGCCTCAGTTATTTTTGCTCGAAATGGCAAGTGTATGGCAGAAGGGTGCAGAGAGTTGTCCCATCCAGAATGGCATCGAAGCTTCGGTTGGAGAGAGCCAAATGCCGAGCTGTTACAGAGGGAGGTAATGCTTGTATTGGCTGAAGAACGGAGAAGACTTATTAAGGAGAGAACGGACCAAGATAGGGGAAGGTTACCAGTAGTTGGTAAGTTCGCCTCCTTATTTGTAGTTGTTATTGTCATTCTAATAGGCAAAGACTGATTGTACATTTGCACAATTTATGGAGTTGAAGAGAATACCGTAACCTACACCTTCCTTCCGGTCTGTCAAAGCAATAGTGGGCATGTAAATGTGTTTGTTGTTGAACTTCAGATGTAACTCTATTTAGTTCATTGCTTGGACGTGTATTGTGTTCTATGTTAAGAGGCGGTCTCTTTGCACCCGTGTACTAATAGTATACACATATTGCAGCTTAGAATGAACTCAGTGTGGTGAGAAGTGTGTCCTACGGATGTACTGTGAGGAAGTCTTTCCATTACTCTACATATATGAAGTAGTACTTCTTGATTGATGCTAGGCACTTTTGTTATGAAGTAGTACTTCTCGATTGATGCTAGGCACTTTTTTTCTCAAGAGAGAATGAGAGGACTTCACTTGTATTTCATGCACAGATAAGATTGCTCGGGTTCTTTTTTCTGGGCATCCATGAAGTGCTTTTTGTATACAATGGTATCTTCAGTCATTTGCCTTCTGTCAAGATGACGTTGTGAAAGTACTAATGAGTGGGAATTGGGTCCCCAGACACGAATGTCCTCAGCGGAGCTAAAACAGGTATTTTTTGTGCTTTGAGTTATTCTCTGTAAATGTTGTTGAGTACACAAAATACTCCACACTAGTATTTTTGAACCAATAGTATAAATGTTATAGAAGTACTTTTGATTCACTTGTATCAATAGTACACTTTGCATACTTGCCTGGGATTTGTTTTTAGTGCAATTGTATTATAAGTACAATTCTAAGTATAATAGTTTAAATGTAATAGAAGTACTTTTCATTCACTTATATCATTAATACACTTTGCATACTTGTCTGGGATATGTTTATAGTGCAATTGTATTATAAGTACATTTCTAAGTACACTTGTACTATTAAGACTGCATTTGCTTATTAGTTGATTTGTTGTTTAGTACAACTGTATCTTTTGTGAATATGTGCTTAGTACACACTAGAAGAAAACAATGTTTTTCTGGATCCTGCGTTTTGACATCCGGATGCAGGGCTTGACGTTCATCTTAGCGTCTGAAAAATCGCGTTAGCTTGGACGTGCAATTTGCACTCCATGTCCAGGCAAATTTTCACGAAATCCGGCTGGACATCAGAAAAAACATTGGTCAACGGGGATCCAGGAGTTTGACATCTGGCGTCCACCTCAGCGCGGGAAAGCCAGCAAGGTACTTTTTTCATCCATTGCCCGTTCATGACGTTTCATCCAATATGTCATGCCATGTGGCTACTCAAAAATTGGCTGACGTGGCATCTAGAGATGCTGACGTGGCAATATTTTGGAGCAACCTCATTGGTCATTTAAGAAATGCAGGGATGTTTTCAAAGACATCAATGTAGACGTGCTAACGTAGTAACATCTACATTGATGTTTTGTTGGACATCCTATGTCTATGCGGTTTGTATCACCCATAGTTGTGGACGTTTTTCATGACATCACAATGTTTGGTGTGATGTGTGCAGGGAACAGTTTCAGGGAACAGCCCCGAAACAGGCTCTTACGGGGCTAAAAAAACATCTAATGATGTCTGCATTGGACAGGTGATGTCTTTCGGGACACGAGACGTCAAGGGCCGAACATCAGAAAAAACACTGTTTTCTTCTAGTGACATTTCAGTTCAAGGTACTTTTAGATTGTGATCCTACTTGTAATCCTAGTACATTTGTATTTCTTAGTACAGTTGGTACACTCCTACTTCGTGTTTGAGGTGCTCAGATACTAATCTGAATTGTATTATGGCAGGCTTTTCGCTTAAGTTTGCCATTGACACTGGAGGGTTCGATAGCCCGGTCAAGGGGAAAAGGCCATATTCGTTATATTGAGACTTTTTGTAGATTTTGAGACAAAATGCTAATTATTGAGAAATTCATTTAAAAAAATAGTAATTGAAATAAAAAATAAAAAATACTCAAGTAATGATCCTATAATGAAATTCTAAAAGTTGGTGTTATTACCTATTTATAAAAAAATACTAGTGAAGAGATAAAGCGGTTTATCCTCGAGTCGAGGATAATAATGAGATTGCGAAAAGTCTCAATGTAACAAATATGGCTTTGGAAGGGGATGGCTAGCCGAGAGAGAGCCAACGCAGAGGGATTGGCTAAACCTGTTGTTATGGAGTGCTTTGATGATGTTAAGAGCGTGAAGGGTTCTGAACCTGATCTAAATTCAGGATCAAAGTCATTAGAGGACGAAGGAGACGTGAAGATGCCCCGTCTGCCTTTGAGCTCAGGCACCCCCATTTCAGCTGGCAACCAGCAGAAAGTGGAAGATGTGAATGAGGATGACGTGCACACCCAGGAGGGCCTGGCCAATGAGAATGTCAACGTTGAACCTGAGCATCCTATAGAAGAGCGCAAGGACATTGTCAAGTCATTGGATTTAGGTCCAAAGAGTCCCCTGCTTCAAGGGATTGAGTATAGTGAACCAGCAGGTGCACATACTGATGGGATGATGTTGGATTCAGCAAGTAGGACTTCAGAGGAGCGCAACCAACATGATGGTGGCGGACTTCTAGTACCTGAGCAACCAAGCGTGGAGGGAGGCTTGGTGAGTGCTGCTTCAGTATCTGAGTAGCCGAGCATGGAGGGTGCCTTGGTGAGTGTTGCTCCAGTACGTGAGCAGCCGAGCGTGGAGGGAGGCTTGGTGAGTGCTGCTCTAGATGGAGACTCTTCACTGAGTACAAGGAAGTCACCTGCCCCAGAAATCGTTGAGAAAGCGCTGTTGTGTCTAAACCAGGGTCGGAGTGCTTGCCAGGATGGCGAGGGAAAGACGTGGGTACCGAGAGCAAGAAGAATGACATAGAGGGCAGTGCCAAGGGTTTGGAGGATGGGGTGCCCTAGGGAGCAGCGGCACTGGATTCCAAATAATCACTAGCGGAAGAGACAATGGAGGAGGCAGCGGTGAAGGCGAGCGCAGAACCGATGGCTGCACCGCCAAGGTCCCCATTCAAGCTCAAGGCAAGGAGGGTGAAGGGTCCGAGCGTCTCGGATGATGAGAAGTTGTCCAATGTATCAACGCCCAGGAATTTGTATTGTCCAGATAAGCGGACTTTTGAGGACTTGTCCAAGCTTGCAAGGGGGAAGGTGGAGGTAGAGCATGAAGGTCATAGTCCGGTTAGAGGTAGTGAAAATTTGCCTCCGGAGAGCACGATGCGGACTAGAGCACGTGCTGCAAAGGAAGTGGATACAGGAGCAATTACAAAGGTTAAAGGAAAAAAAAAGGGGGAGAAGTACACTATATCTTTTATTTGGTAGTTTTGATATCTTATCACAAAGTGATGAGCCTGGTATGCAACTCTAAACGAGTGTAGACATACTAGGTCTCACTCACTTTTTCAAAGGAATGCTATCCAGGGATGGTGGCGGGACTTTCTCTCTCAACACGTCCAGAATTCATATATAAAATATTTGCGTATGATTCGGGTATAATCACTGGAGACTCAATACCATAATGAATGACTTAAACAAAATATGACGCAGTTGTTTTTTCTAAGTACACTGTAGTAATACAAGTTGATACTACAGCAAGACTACAGGTACAAAACAATCAAGTGGAGAGCTAGGTATACCCGAGGGTATCAATCCTCAACCAAACCCGTACTTCGTACTTTGTGCCTTGAAGACGAGTTTGTAGACCTAACGCACATCTTCTTGTTGGTGGCGTCACTGCAACACGCGTAGGATCTACTTTGATCTTGATAATTCAAGTCGACGCTAGTACTGTTGGGTACAGAAAGCTTACGAATTTTGGACCCTGTTGAAATTTGGAGAACTTTGGAAGGCCGGTGTATGCTCAAAAATGATTGAAATTTTAAATTTATTTGGAATCACATTAAAGTCTAHTTTATCATCACTATAGATACACATATGTAATTGAAAATAAAAAATAAAATTTTTGATGTTTCTTATGAACTATCTACTATCTAGTGTTGTCACCATTTGTAAAAATTACAATTTGTATTGATTGCATATATTAGAAATGAGTGTTCACAATTGCTTTAGAGATACTTGTTTYTACACCATTTGAATTTCTTTTATGATTTCTTGCTTTGTCTTAAACCCACTGCAAAAAATCTTTGACTATCTTCCAAAGGTTCACTTAGAAATGGTAGATAGTGTATAAAAGAAATCSAAATTGTTGTATGATTCTAAATTTTTCATTTTCATTTATCATGGACTTGAAGTGAACTTCCTTGTGATTCCAATGCACTTTACGGTTCCAAAATTCRATCATTTTTGAGCATGCTAGAGCTCCCCAAAGTTGGTGAATTTTTAAGCAACAATTGAATGAAAAATTCGTAAGCATTATGTACCCGACTTTACAAGCGTGAGCCAACAAGAAGAACTCCTGGTGCCACAAATGCTACAATTCCTACTCAGGTTCTGCAATTCATGCATGTATTCGTTGATTGAGAACTCAATTTAGGGTTGTTAATTGTACTGGTATTTATCATGATTTGTATCGCCATGCCAAACTAGTCAACAACACCAATGTACTTGGGTCGTAAAATATAGTTGCATTCTTTCATCTCGGATCAGGATAACGATTGTTGTCGTGTTGCAGATACCTTGTGTACRTCTACTAACTTACTTTGTATTGGTTTGTGGGCATGGGCTCAGGTGAGGCACGATGGTCTAAGATGGAGGATATGCCCTAGTTTTACAGGCAATATGTGGGTGATTGCATGAAACACTTGTCCTATTTTTTGTCCCCTTGACCTTTAGGAGGTAGTTTTTTGCTCATAACTTTTTCATCGTTTATTCATTTGACTTGAAACTTGGAATGAAGGTGCCTACAAAAGTTTTACATTTTGTGTAATTTTTTTGTTTTTTTAAAAATTAGTTTACTATTTTTAAACTGCCCCCGATTGGGTGTCTACTTTGGCCATTTTGGGGGGTTTTAGTCCTATTTTTGACCCAAAAATGCAAATTTTGAGCTGAAAATTGGCATGCAAGGACCTCACCTAAAGTTACACAAGACCACGAGAGATTTTTTGAAAATACTGTACTATTCAACCTCCACATGTCGTCAAAGTGGCTCACTTTGTGCAAGTGTAGAGAAATACTTGTTCTTTGTCTTTTTTTAAACAAATAAAATGAAATTTCATTGCAAAGGAGTGAGATACAAAAYTGCCAACCACAAGTGGCCTGATAGGAAAACAACATACAAACAAAGACAAAAAAKATCACAATAGGCAAAGGAGAGGAATCAAAAGCTCAAGAATTGAAAGAGGTTGTCTTCAATTTTAGCACGGAGTATTTGTTTTTCAAAGTTCATTGATATATACTTTGAAGTCTGAAGTGAAATTTTCATCACAAACTTCAAAACCCTCTTACAACTTGACTAGARGATTTAACCCTTGAATGCCCAAGCTGTGAAGTTCAAAAACCATCCCTACTAGACCACTATTCAATACAATTATCACACTAAGTGCAAAATGGGATGTAAAGGACTTCACCATTGAAAGTCCAAAAGGACTTGGTGTAGAGGGTTGGTGAAAATATGGCAAGGATTGACCAAATTGATTAGAACATTATAATGGTCAAATGGGGGGTGAAAAATGGTGGGCAATGCAAATTTTAGAGCTCTTTTGCACTCCGGAGCTTTACCACTGCTAGGGGAAGTGCAATCTCAATCTAATTTTTTAACAGGGTTGGATTAGCAAGCTACTTACGACCTACAAATTTCCAAGATWTTTTGACAATTGCTCAAGTGATCACCATTGCCTTGAACTCTTGAAGTCCGATGGCAGAGGCAAATGTTGACCAATCCAGTGTAAAGAGACAATTGACACGTTTACCAAATGCAGGTTAGTACAAGCCCACCATTGAAGCCACCTCTAACCTTCTGTATTTAGAAAAGGCCAAGTGGACATCTTTGCACAATATGATTCTAGCAACCCTTTGTGGCCACAAAACAAGGAAAATCCAACAACACCCTAAGTAATGCCCGGACTCATCCTCGTTCTTTCAAAGCGAATCCAAATGTTTGTGAAAACAGGGCTTCTAAACAAAATTAGTTGCATGTTTCATTTGCTTGAAGATTGTGTCATTGCATTGCATTACAATCTCTAAAGTCATTTGACGTAACTTCAACAAGTGAAAATGACTTCGGTGGAGGAAGCAAAAACTGAAGCAGCTCTCAGCTTTTTTGGTGACCAATTTTACAGACACATTTTGTCAGGAGAACAAACCAGGATCTCAGAAGTACAAAGATGATCAACTCCCTCCTATGGGGTATTGATGTGTCAACCTTCCGAATACCAGAATAAGGAAAACAGACGTGCAAAATTTTAGATACAGATTACAAAAAATATTTCAACCAAATGACATGGAAAGATGTAATCCACCAATCGCAAGTGTTCGACTTCTGCAGTTGACAAGGACTGAAGGTAAAAAACGAAAACTTGTCACTGCCAAGCAACATCGTCAAAATCTCATGACAACACAACATTCCATCAAAATCCAAGTCGCATCTTGCTATTGAGAATCTAAGCACAACTAGCACTCACTCCACAGCACAGCAGTGGATCAAAAAGCTCAAGTGAAGAAGCTGCCTCAGAGAGTTCATGCATGAAGCTGGCAAATACGATTGTCTCGACAACTGTACTTGGTCGTCCTCCCCGATATGGGATCTGCACTCCATACTGATTTGAGAATGGCCACTCAAGCCTCCAGAAAAAAATCTAATAAAAAGAAGCACACCAACACTCCATGAATTGAAGAACATTTTGTTGGCACCCTAGACAAAATGGAGCACATTGGTCCGCGCCTCTCTCTCTCATGACAACGCAGTACCGTAAACCACTCTCAGATTGGGCAATGGTACCTGTAGCCAAAGCATACTGCCGCTCACATGCTGAGCTGCACAAGTGAGAACAACTTTGCGGGGAGGCTGAAATCACCCTCACCACTGTCAGCAGCGCGCCAAACAACTCCAGTGGACCCTAATCCAGCCGCTGCCGGTGGTCCCGATCTTGCTCCCAAAGCGCAATTCCTCAAACCTCGCATTCCCTGTATAACGCCACACAAGCGCCGGTCCCCTCTCCTTCTGTACAGCACATCACTCTAATGTATCCACACGTGTTGTCCTTTTTTTAGGAGTACAACTAAGATCCAACATCGTTTAGGCCCAAATTCAATTCTGGAAAGCTTAGTTTGACCCTTCAAAATAAGCTTCGTAAAGGGGAACTTTCGTTTTAGTATCACTTGGCGTTAATGAGAGTTTCTGGTCTGAATCCACGCTCTTCGGCTGGATGGCAACATATATTCTATCCTCATAATAGGCCTTGAATATTTCATCCAAGTCATTGAGCCAAGATCCATCCAATTCGTGGGTTTCCCCCACAGTAATGTGGATGTAGGCCAATATCGTCTTTCCTGTACGACTACAGACCGCCTTCCCAACGCTATGGATATTGGGGAATCTCGAATACTGAGGATACCAGTACCTCGATTTGTCATTTTTGGCCCACTTCCGAAGCGAAGTCTTGCACTCCAACTCAGTGGTCCCCTCCGAAATCGATTCGGAACATTTGATTTCATACTGCGCTCGACGACCACGACTCTTGTACTCTCTTGCTTGGATGGTAAAACCACCCGATATAGCTGACTTGTGCAGGTACGACTCGAACGCCCATCCATGGAAAGCTCCGCCTTGAATGGCTTTTGCGAAGTTATACACATTCTTGTATTGCTCCTTGCTGCATTGTTGGAGAAGTCTTCGAAGCACATAGCCAGAGTCAACCACGTATCTACTACAAGTAGATACCAACCTGTACTGCGTCTTATCCGTGGGATCACTCAAATACCTCCGACGTAGACTGTCCATGGAAAGATCTGGATAATCAGTCATTAGCATCATCCTCTGACCCATACTTCCAACTGTAGATATACTCTTGTCAACCCGGTCCTTCAGATCCCCTGAACTTCTGCAAAACTCCCGGAGACTACCACCAGAGTAGTAATAAAGCCCATCCGCCGTATCGTCAGGTTCAAACATTTTCGTCTTCATAGCAAAATCCTGAAGATCGCCAACCTGCCACGGAGGTAGGACAACCACTTCCGTAGGATCACTACTCTTCCGTCTAAAAGTTTAGCAAACACTATGCCGTTACTTCTGCGACAATCTCATGGGATTGCGAAGGTATTTAGTTGCTCCGTCTGACTCACGTGAGAGTAATTACCTGTACTATTGCAGGAAATATCTGAATTGCGCGCTCAACGTGATGAACTGGACGATACTCTACAGCGTCTAGAATGGACTCTCAGGTATAGTTTGAATGGTGTTTGTGTAKTGTAATATGCACRATTACTGTACCTTGATTTCCTYGACTCCRCTCCTTTGCTACAAATGGCTATGCTTGGATTTGGTTGCATTGGTTTTGTCCACCATTTTCTGACGTGAAATTAGTATTATGAAAATTGGCAGGTTTGAGAAACATTCGGAAGAGCATCAGGGAAGGTTAGAGCAGGAGGTATCTAACTTGCGAGTAAGCAGTGCTGAACTCTTGTCAAGTTAATCCTAGATGTAGTTGGCATTTCTTAATTGCATGAGCTTGAACTTTATTGGATATATTCGTTTTTTCTGGACCCGTTGATCTTTCTGGGGTTATTTTCCCATCTCAATGTTAAGATATCGCCCCAGGTGTGTATGTACCTGAAGATGGATGACTTTGTATCAAAATTAMTAATGCGGAACAGGAGTATTACAAGCTAGCCCTAACATGCGAACGCTTAAAGGGATATACACGAGATTTGTTTGGAGTCACCATAGGATACTGACGAAAGAGCATTTTCGGGTGTTTTGTAGAGTGAGAGAGCTGCCATTCGCGATCAACATCGTCATGCTCAACTGGATTTTCATCACAGGGTACATTAGCTGTCTACCAGTTTAAGCTTTTGTTTCATTTCTTCTGAAGAAAACCAAGTGTTTTATCTGGAAATGAGCCCTAATCATAATGTTGCTCATGTTGACAGTTCCATAAGACATGGGGGCAGCTGATGAAGACAGGTTATCAAAACTCTCGGTTTGCTCACCAGGTTTGTCAAAACGTTAATCAGTTCTCTCCCGTACCCCTCTTTGTCAACATACTGTCACTGTTTTCTCAAAGACATGTCCACCTACTCGCTTTGGAAGCATTCGCTCAGTTTTATATTATTTGAAAAAAAATATGAACGATCAGAATGTAAACTCTACTTTAAGTACCGTAGATAGGCAAAGGGTGCTAAGTGTTGTGGTGTTTGGGTGGCTGCAGGTGGAGAGGTTTGTGTGCTTGTACACTACTCGTGGACATGGTGATTTTTTGGGATTTTTGTGTTCTTAAAATTTATGACCTTATTTTGGCAAATCCAATTTTGGTCTAAA
This sequence comes from Pleurozium schreberi, assembly GCA_006891605.1. NCBI lineage: Eukaryota > Viridiplantae > Streptophyta > Bryopsida > Hypnales > Hylocomiaceae > Pleurozium > Pleurozium schreberi. The sequence continues at coordinate 98,033 of VACF01002483.1, read as the reverse complement.
GTCAATGCATTTTTGGCTTGGTCAACCACTAAATTACCACTTGCACATTGGTAATTTAAAAAAAAATATGTAATCTAGTAACACCAAATCCAACCCATAGATAGAACAACAATTTTTTTTAGTATCTCCACAAATTTAAAGAATTTTCATCCAAGCAATTACGAGGATGAAATTTCAATTTTCAATCTGCTCATCGTCGAAAAAATGATGTCGGAGCAATCCATGGCTAACTTCTAAATACCCAGAGGACCACATTCTAGTGTCAACTACAATTTAAAGTTGAATAAAACTTAACCAAACCACCATTTTTGAAAAATTCTTTTTGAATTGTTGTTTTGGCTCCAAATAGTCAATTTTGAAAATCAATGATTATGATATTTTTATTCAAGATTTTGTGCAAGGGTGTTCATTACAAATCTTGATTTTTTAGTGTTGATGGCTCTCAGAAATGAGCCTTGAATACACTAAATCTTAGAGAAAAGATCACATTAAAAATTTATTTCAAAATAAATTGTAGAGATTACACATAAATTGATTGAGATTACACATATTATGCCCTTGTTTAGTTTGGTCCTTCAACTTTTTTTTGGATATAGAGTGGCATAAATTCATATACAATAAGATATAAAAAATTAAAAAAGAAAAGAAAAAATGTATGTATGCTATGTGAACTATAGACTCTAGCTCTATATTAAGGATAGAGCATACAACTTAATAGAATGCAATCAATAGGAATCGAACCCAGACCAATAACCACAATTGCCAATCTCTTACACTACTTTTCACAAACTCAACAAGGTGAGCAACTACTCCAAAAATACACATATTAATAGATATGGGCCACTAGTTATTAATTACAAGTCAATATTATAAAGCTTGCCTTTGAAAAGAGACACCAAGGATAGTACATTAGTACTTGCTTTCTAAGCCTACAAATTTTGGTAGTTTTTTTTTTCTATTTTCATTATCAACTAATGTTGTTTGATCTTACAAAAAAGCAAACCACAAATGAAAAAAACAAACAATCACAATTACAAAAATATAGCATCTCTGACTATAACAAAGCCTATGATAAGATATACCAAAGAACTCTTTTTTTTACTAACTAGTATAAAAATTTATAATAAATTTTAATAAATTTTTTGGTTTAATATTTATTCAACAGGGTGATTGCAAGAAACACTTGTCCTATTTTTTGTCCCCTTGCCCTTGGACAGGTGGTTTTTTGCTCATAACTTTTGCATAGTTTGACCTTTTGGAGTGAAATTTGGAATGAAGGTACATGAGATAGTTTTAGACATTGAGTAATTTTTTCAAAATTTTTGAAATTATTTTACTATTTTTAACTTGCCCCATATTAGGTGTCTACCTTGGCCATTTTGAAGGTTTTTAGTACTATTTTCTACCCAAAAATCCGAATTTGAAGCTCAAAATTGGGATGCAAGGATTTATACTAAAGTTACAGAGGCCCACGAAGAGATTTTCTAAAAATAGTAATCTTTCCACCCTCCACATGTGCTCAAAGTGCACTACCTTTCCACAAGTGTAAATAACTCAATTTTTTTTTCCCAAAGCTAAAAATGGTTGAGAAGAAGAATCTTCAAGTGAGGAAAAATGGGTTTTTTTGGAGAATTTTTCAAATTTTTTACTATTTTTAAAAAATATCACATCAAAGTGTTCATTTTCTTGGTATTTTCCATCACTCTTTGAGTGTGCATAACTTTTGGAAATAAATTTTCCTAGGTCTGAATTTTCACACATGTAATTTTTTGAATGCTTTACAAATTATCCATATTTTATTTCATTTTTGAAAATTGTTGGGCCTTACAGCTACTCCTCGGACACATGTTATATGAAAATTTCAAAGAAAAAAACTATAAACTCCATTTCTAGTGAGCTGCCCAAAATTGCTATGTTGCCAAAAAATGCAGTTTGGTCCTTTAGGAGTTAAGCACGTAGCCCAAGAGAATGAGATTCATTGTCATTATGGCACCTCCAATGTCAACCACTCCCTCCCGCCCACCTCATAACCATGCACACTCAATGCCTTGAAAGTTGGGGAAAAGTACCACCACACCACACAGCGCGCCAAACCCAAGACCCACAATTTGCAAGTGCCCTCTTCACTTTTTGAAGTGACCTCTCATTATTTTTTGCTTGGCGTGCGTGCCAAGGGGCTTTTTTCTTGGCTTGGCTCTCCAATTGAGGGAGTCTGCCCCCCTTTAGTGAGTTGCTGTGGTTTTGCTTGTAGAGCATCTCTACATCAAGGCACCAAGGGATGCATGGGTGGCCTTTGTCTAGGAAATTGCCTCATTGCACGCACACCAAGCAAAAAATAATGACCGGCCACTTCAGAAAGCGAAGATGGCACGGGCAAATAGTGATCCTTGGGCACGGCTCGCTAAGCAATTTTAAAGTCTTTTGACCTCACCTTTTTCCAAGTTTCTCTTCAAAAGTGGAATAGATTCTTCTCAATACAATAAAATAATAGCATGGAGTGGATATTTGACCACTTGGTGCGTCTACTCGTGGGGCCATGCTTCTTCAAGGAAAATGTCCCCTTGGAAAAGGGACGCCAAACAACAAATATTCCTTGTTTGGCACCGCTCTTCCCCGCCTTGTTGTGGGGATGCTCTCATGGCCTACTACTTTGTTCGCTTGGTGGCTTGCATTGGCTGGGTGTCGTATTGCTTAGGTTGTTTTGTCTTGTTCTCTGAAAATATAAAAATTGTCACCGGGGTTTTTTCCTCTCGTCCTGTGTCCTGTTTCCCTTATCAATGGAAATTGTCCATGTGTTTCAAAAAAAAATTAAAAAAAAAAATTATAAAGCAATGTCAAGCAAATCAGAAACTGAGAATGACAATTCAATATCAGAAAGTTGATCAATTTGCTCTTTTGCAATGAATTCAATTGTCCAATAGTTTCTAGTAATAAATTATATATAAACTATCAGAAAGTTAAAAATCCAATGAGTCTGCTATTGGATGTACAGTAAAAGGATTACAGGTAGTAAGTATTGCTGCACTTTTTGTTGTTGAAAATCTTGTTAATGGTGGTTGATGCCAGAGTGAGAGGTTCCGTCCTTTTCTATGGAGCCAAAAATGTGGGGGAGTTACAGCCATGAGACTCCACTACTGGAGAACGAGTTTTTCCTTTTCGGTTCTTTTTGTATAAGGCAATCACTGAGGCGGAGAGAATTCTGTCTTTTTCAGAATTCACGACAACAACGAGGAGATTGTCCTGTCTGTCTAGAAATGGATGAAATATGTGATTGATGAATGAAAAATCAGTCGTCACCGTTTACTTGGATTTCACACTCCACTAGGAGATTACGGGAAACAATCCTCTTGGAAAGTGAACGGGACATTTCTTGGTGGGGGGTTACAAAACAAGTGAAACGAAATTTCATTGCAAAGGGGGCACAATACATTGAGACCACCAGCCGCAAGTGGCCTGGCCTAGTAGGAAGAGAACACAAACAATGAAGACCTTGAGTTTCAGTTTTTTTGTTTTCTTTCCAATTTTTCGAGTGTTATTCAAAAAATTGGTGAGTGTGTGTATTTAATATGAGACTGAGGTGCAAGGAATATTAGTTGTTCAAAACTACTAAGGTAGAATTGTCCATTATCACCATCCGTCCAATTTTGACACCTAGGGAACCCTCCCATTTGCGTCAGTGATCCAACCCATTCCATTACCACAAATTTAGAATCCTTTTAACATAATGGAAATGCACTTGAGAAACAAACACGTCAACCCACTCTTCAACAAGGGTCTGATCATGCCTTAACCTTATTAAGGACGCTGCGGACTAGAGTGGTCCAGTGGACGACTTCATTGTTAACTATAGAAAAAGAGAATGCACTTATCGGTGCAAGAATTAGAGAATTTTGGTGACTATCTTGGTCATGGGGGCCGCCTCTTCACAGGGTTAAGAAGACTGTACTCATGTTTTCACACTTCACCTTTGAAAAATCACAAAGAATTCATTTTTTGTCAAATTGTCTTCCTTCTTTTTGCAAACGAATTCTCTCAACATTTTCTATCCCTACAAAACATGAGAGCCGACTAATATTATCCCCCAGTGAAGGTCCCAAGGTAGCAAAGCTGTATGGTAATGGGGGCAGTTCTCTTCCCTTCACCTCGTGGGGTCCGCCCGCCCGCCTGGCAGATCCATGAAAAAGATGAATTTTGGAGTATTTCCTGTATTATTGTCCTGGTAGCCGTATGAGTGCGCGGATGTGGCCTGGCTTCAGATGGATGGAGACCTTGAGTTGCAGTTGCAGTAGCCTTTCAAACTACGGTGGAGTGATCATATGATACATCAGTCGAGAGAGCTTCAGTTGGGGACTGAAGAAAGGACTGAAGGACAGAGTTTCCCTTTCAGGGTCACTCCAAGAGGAGGGGGGGCTGTCAATCAATGGAATGTTATCCTTTGCTACGGTAAGATAAGTTATGATTTGGGCTTTTCCATCTGTGGTCTCCAGTGAACCATTGGGTGGGGACTGGGGAGTGCACCTCCAGCCATTCATTTTGAAGCACAAGAATGCCAGGCAGATTGCACTCAATTGGGAAGGGCTCTGGCTATAAGTACAAGCCTGACTAAAGTAGGAGGTCCTAAAATGGAGCAGGTTCTAGAATCAATCAAGCTGTGGAGGTACATTTTTCACTCTCCAATGTACAGTACAAGGATTCTACATTTGAGGAGGTGGTCGGTTTTAGAGCCCATTGAAATGCACTTTTCTGCAACTTCAAAAAATCATATCTAATTTCACAAAGCTCCAGTAAATATGAAACGACTTGGGATAGATGCCAATTCCACTTGTCTTTCAAGGAAAATTTACTGAAAATTATTTCAAGCAATTTCACCTTGCCAAAATTCAGCTTCAGCCCTTAGTAGATGGGCACTTTATGGACCTCCTACCTTATTGTACATTAACCCCGAAATGCCCAAGGCACTAAACCTTTGGGTGTCTACAACACTTCGAAGTGAAATAAAACCTAACCAATCGAGTTGCTATTCTTAGTTGTTTCTATTTTTGAAAACTTTTTTTTGAAGTCTAGTTTTAGCATCAAAAATCCAATTTTGAAAATGATTGATTGTGATTTTTCTATTCAAGATTTTGTGCAAGAGGGTTCATTGCATTCTTGACTTTCCATAGGGTTGGAGGCTCTTGGAAACGAGCCTCAAAGACATAGAGAGGATGCTTGAAAATGTCAAAGAAATTGTCCCTTCCTCCCCTTTTTTGAAATTTGTCCATAACTTTTGATTGGAGGTTTGAAATCAAAGTGATTCAAAACCACAATATAAACACTTTGGTGAAAAAAATATCATAAAAATGAATCTTTGTGTCCACAAAAAGTCATTTGAAATGTCAAAAAACAATGAAAAAGTAGCAAAAAATCACATCTATGGCTGAACCTCCCTCTACTAAAGTGGTTCTCAATCACTAATAACTTCTTGGATTGATATGAAATTTTAACCACACAAACTAGACTTGTATGCGCAACTTTCCCAACAAAACCATTGGAAAGGACACTTTATGAAGAAGAAATACGCCGCCAAAGTTCACTATAGTCCAAAAATGTTTGGATTTTGAACATTTGAATTGCTTCCAAACATTTATAACAACTTGGATTGACATGAAAATTTTACCACAATAACTAGACTTTAATGAGAACATAACCCAACAAATTTTATTGAAAAAAAACATGGGATGACAAAGATACAAGCCCACAAAGTTGCAGCCATCAAAGTGCAATTTGGTGAATCCAAGTTGAGCCTGGGAACTTTGAATGGCTTTCAAAAAATCAATATATCTTGGATTGATCTGAAAATTTTACCACACAAACTAGACTAGTATCTGCAACTTTTCCAACAAGTTTTATTGAATTTGAACATCAAATGCAAAAGTTACAGCACTTTGAATTTGACTGCGAGATTTTGTGAGGACACTATTGGTCCCGTTAGGCGATGAAGGGTTAAGCAATTCTAGACATGATTTGATATAGTGCAACACAAAGCAATATTTTTAGAGGTGCAATGATAGAAATGCTAGGGATTGCAAAAACTTTGGTAGTTTTATCGCTTGAATTGAAATTATTATGAATTTTCAAAGGCAAAAAGTGCACTAGACCCATTGCCAATCTTTAGACTCTTCCAATTCCGATCATTCAAAAATTACTTTTCCACTTATTGCTTCCTACTTTCTTGCGCACTAAGTTGGGACACGTGTCATGAACGTTTAATCCCAATCTTGAAAAGACGAAAAAAAAACATTCTAGCCTTGGTTGGAAATTAGTCAATCTACGGTTGGCTATGGGGCACTGGTTGGTAATGGGTGGTTCTACCTTAGTTGAACTTGCTTCCCTCCTGTTTATTTACTATTGAAAATGAACAATGTAGAAAAATATTGGTATGACTGCATAAATGCTGGCCTTGCAAATGCGACAGAAGTAAAGCACAAACCGACAGACAGAGTTTTCTTCTATTACTTTGTGTATCCTTTTTCCTTCACTCCATGATCACTCATTTTAATAAAAATCCATTGCAACTTCAAATAACCGACAGCCAGTGAGGAGGAGCAGCAGCAGCTCCACAGTAACTTATTGAAAATATGTTGTTGTGTTTTGTTTTTGTTTTATTCAACTTCAAATAACCGACAGCCAGTGAGGAGGAGCAGCAGCAGCTCCACAGTAACTTATTGAAAATATGTTGTTGTGTTTTGTTTTTGTTTTATTGGGGGGGGAGGCTACAGTACAAAGAAGGTAAACTGAAAAAGCGAAGGTCTTTCTCCCCTAAGTTAAAAGAAAACTAACTTACTGCCTGTGGGGGTCCCTTGACAAATCTCTCAGTCGTCTGGACTCTGGACTCTGGACTCTGGAATACCATTTTTTATGTTAACTTCCCTTCCCTTTAGAAAGGAAAAGGAAAAGGAAAAAAAGAAAAAAAGAAAAAGCTGGCAGGTGCTTATTAAGTTATTATGGTATTGCCAGAAAGGCGGGGCCAGCTCTTTTTTCCCAATGAGGGGCTAATCATCAAACTCTAGAGTCAGAGGTTCTGTGTACTCTTTTCCCTTTTGCAATGGAAATTGTCTATGTGTTTCAAAAAAACAAAAAAAACAAAAACAAAAACTCTAGAGTCAGAGCAATTGAACTTGAATAATAGTAGTTTCCAAAGTATCATAAAACAGTGGAAGACAACGGGACATTGAATGAAGACAAGCAAAAGGGACGGGACACCATAATGACTGGACTTACCAGGTAACTTACTAAGGTAGGCGAACCCAATATCAACCGTCGACCCAATACCACCCAAATGTAGGGCCTTTTATGAGTGATTGAAAAGCATTTTAGTAGAAGGAGGTTCAATCATAGATGTGATATTTTGTTACTTTTTTCACTGTTTTCTGACATTTCAAATCCATTTTGCGGACACAATGATTCATTTGGTTGATATTTTTTTCCACCAAAGTATATATATTCTATTTTTGAATCACTTTGTAGCTTAAAGTTTTTTCATTTGAGTAGGTTAAGAAATCAAATTTCACCTCCAAATGTGTTTTTAAGAAAATTTCAGCACCTTTTTTCAACACTAAAACATTATAATCTTTCAATCTACGTGATCAAATGACACCAAATTTGTTCCACACCATCGACAATATGCACACTACAATATTATAATGTTGAGATCTTCATACCTTACTCTAATTTTGACTTTTCAGACTTGCAAAGGCAGGCAATTTTTAAGCCTGGTTGGACCTCTGACGTTTAGGGGTTAAGCTTAAACATGATGTTTGACCATTTCACAATGCATCACGTCCTTTAGGGGTTAAAGTTTTCACTATAACTTAATAGTTCTTAATTGTTGTTAAGTGAGAAACTTAGGAATTTGCACACACAACGTCAAGCGGCTCTCATTGAACAACGGGAGAATCTAAGAATTCAAGTGTGAAAGAAGGAATGGAGATTTTATTAAATGATAAACCATCATTCTAAGCAAAGCAAAATGTACAACTCTCTCTCTCTCTAAAACTCACAAAACTTGACTTGACAACAATGTCAAGTCAAGGAGCTCTCTCCATCTAAACACTCAAACACTAAGATGGATGAACTCTACAATATGGATGAAACCCATCCAAAACTACAATGAACTCTCATAGAAGTCCACGTAACACTATAATTCAATGTGGAATGGTTTCAATGTGACTTCACATAACACCTTTCTTCTCACACCTCTCACTAGCCTTTGCATATTTCACAAAGGCCATAGCTAAAGTTGAGCAAGTTRGCGTGAGTGTAAAATTGTTCGCTACAAAGGCCCTTCATTGCCGAGCAATGTGGGAGTGACAGAAGGAACGACACAATTTTTAACATGATGGGCTGCTAGAGTGAACCCATTCTTGTCTAGTTAGGCACAACAAGGTTGGAGTGGTGCCTTTGAGGCTTGGTGGCAACACTGAGGGTGATGCTCTTAGGTCTGGTATTAAAGTTGGCGCCTTATTAATTCTTAGAGTGTAAGAGTGGAATAGTGTTGTCATYAAGCATCTCCTTGAGGATGCGTAATGTTGGACCGGCAAGCCATTTGTCGCACCCAACATTCTTTCCGCTCCCTACCATGCAAAGACTTCATTTGCAACTGTTTTTTTTGCAGGGCACTCCACATTTCTTTCTCCCTTATTTCAAGTTACAATGGATAGCACGTCTGACCTATACCACGGTACTAACATGAGGATAAGCTTTGGAGAAAGAGCTCCCAATTATGAGTTTGGAGTGCTCTAGACCAAGTTTTTTTTCATATTTTATAAAGTGCAAAAGCAACAATGTTAAATGTTGTAGTGGTGCTTCTAATTTCAAAATTCATCCACAAATTGGATAGAAAATATCATATTAGTACAAATCACATATTCATAATTTTTTTTTCATCCATGATTTGGTGATTTGATCCAAGATTTTACTATTTATGTTCTACAACCCTAGTGTAGAGCCCATTACTTTGGTGCAAATTGATGACAAATTGCCCAAAAAAAACACTGCTCTAGCATGTTGATTGACTCCCACTAGGCTTTTACCTTTCCATGTTACCCATATCCTTGATGAGCTGTGGCCTTGCACTTTGGACTTCAAGTAAATCCCTTGAAAACTGATTTCTTGTAGTTTGTTTGTTGGGCTAGGCGAGATAGACATTTGCTTTTCAACATGCCAAGTTTACGAAACTAAGAATATTCCACCATTTATTGGCGGAGATGCTATCAAGCCATTAGATTCAAAATACTTGAATGCTAGGATAATTGATGTGGTAAAAACGACGCTTAGAAAACTTGGCCTAATCTAGATAGGATTAAGAGCATATTGTGCAAAGATTGTGGTTGATAGAAATAATATAGAAGAAGAAGATAAAGGAAGCATTCCATCTTCTTTTCATAATGTTTGGAAATTAAACCCTAATGCATCAAGTGTTCAACCCAAAATACAACCCTCCCCCCCCAAAAAACCTCGGATAAAGTTTTAATGATCAAAAGTCATTTGAAACTTTGAACTCCTCTAATTCACACTAGGAATGTTCAATCAAGGAGAAAGAAATCATTTTTGAACTTGAACAATATGGTCTAGGCAATTCAAACTAGGAACAAAACTTTAGTCCTTGAGTTTTTCCTTTTAACTTGAAATTAATATCCAAAAGAACCTAACCGTTTTGCAAATTTTAATTACTTTAAGTAAGTTTTGGGATACTTGGGACCAATTAACAACAACAACTTCTCCATTGCTTGGAAGGCCAATTAAACGAAGCTTAGACTTCCCCACGTAGGAATTTAAACATTTAACAAAATAGAACTAAATTTTGTGCTTGCTTTTATCTTTTTCATAATGATATGACCTTATGAAGTGCAACTGCCCAGTTTTTCACAAGGCCAGAATAAGGATTTTTGCCACTTCAAATGCTAATATCTTGCTATCTAGGGGAGGCAACCCATTTCTGATCAAATAAGCAATTGTGCATATTTGGAGCGCAAGTTTTTTGGACGTGGAATTTTTCCCACTTACAACAATAGAGTTTGGAAGGATTGCATATTTTTCCAAAATTTTATTACATAAAATGAAATGACTAGTAATTTTTTAGTGGAAGATTCTCTTCAACCTATAATGGTGATATAGTCCTTTCTATTTCTGACCATAGGCTATTTGCAAAATCGACCAAAGGTTGATTACAATATTGAGGTCCTTGCAACCAATCTTAATGAGCCACAACTACTCTATGGATTGTGCCATAACTTCATGGAAAGACAACAATCTATTGATTGGAAATGGGGAGGTGATTGGAAATGGATTGCCTCCCCTACATGGTGGAAATTTCTGAAATTTTTTCCACATATTCTTAAACTAGAGTATTACAAGATCCTATGGTTACATGTGTAAAAAAATGGTATTTTTCAAATATTTGGTACTTATACTAGAAATGGCAGTTTTGAAGCACTTTGGGTCAGAACATAATCAAGGAACTTTAGGGGTTAAATGGACCTTCTATAGTCATTGAATGGATTGATTAAAAAAACATTATTTATTGCAAGAGCCAATCATTCTCTTTGCTTTCCCCATTTCTCTTTAGAAGTTGCAAGTGAACAATTTATGGAAGACCGAGAGTCATAAATAGGGACCTACGACTAATCTTGTTTGAAAATTCACAAGTAATTCAAAAACGCTTCAAAAAATACGAAATGACTTGTGTTACAATCATAATCAAATTCTCTTTGTCTGAAAAATAAGAAAAAAATATTCCCATAAAAGGAAATATGTGAAAGAGGCGGACCGGCCCTTAGATGTTCCATTGATGAACCTCCTACCTTAGTGAAATGCAGTCAGTGATTCCTGTGGTCATGAAGAATGTATCCACTGCAAGACAATCTTGACAGTCACCGAAGTTATTCTTGATCCATATTAATTAGGTGAGAGCACATGGTGCCCTGCATGGTGTTTGGAAGCTGGTAACGCAGCAATTCCGACACGGCAGCCTGCGGTTGTTTCTGTGGCCAATGCATCCGTCTCCTAAAGCTGGCTGCTGCAAGAGTTCTTCTGCCCGTGTCCGTGTCCGTGTCCGTCCGTCCGCTAAGCTTATCATTTCGCAGAGATCAGCAACAGGCAGCACTGCAGCAGCGACTGCGGCTGAAATGGATTGCTAACCAAACCTCCGCTCCAGTCGGCAGAGCAGAGCGCGTGTAAGTTATCCACGGGAGTTGTGCATAAAGCAACGCCGGAGGAGGGCAGGGGCAGCGATCCCAGAACCTACTTATGGGATTTCGCCGAGAGGCTATACCCGTGCCTAATCCCTAGCTACTTTTGCGACACCTAAAGCCGTGGGTAGAGGCAGGCAGTTAAAAGAATAGTGGCATTTTATATTAATTTTTTTTTGGTGAAGTGTATGTTGCGATATGTGGAAAAAATTACTAAGACGGAGAAGGCTACTTTGACTTCGTTTTGATTGCTCCAATTGCTAAGTCAACAAAAATCAGATGACTACACTTGCTAAGTTCCAACAAGTAGATGGCTTCAATTACAAAACAAACAGATGGTCTCCAATTACCAAATATAACATCAAACAATGGCAATTTTCAATGAATATACATTTCAAGAGATTGTTACATCATATTCTTCAGAGAAGATTGTATTTCAAAAATCTACAAACTAGCATTTTCTCTAACAAGCATTTTCACTAACAAGGGGATTGAACCCTTCTAAGACTGCCCAAATACAATGTTAGTGTTCTGCACACACCACAAAACAAACACAACACATTAGAAGTACAAGTTAGGTTACTAAAAAACATGAAAAAGTTGCAACACGCTCCCATTTCTCCCAATAGTTGATGATGCTTGTACTCCGGCTCCTCCAAGTGTGCATGGGGGAGAAAATCCCAGTCCATAAGTGAATGTCAAGGAAACCATGGATATGAGCACAAAAGCATGCATAATCTCATAAAAACTAAGGAAAGGCATGTGGAAGGGGAGGATACTGCAAAACCGGATAGATATTAAACATTCCCATGCCGGCCAACTTTGACAGCACTCTTCCATGAATCTATGGCCTCTTTGTATGGGAAATTCTCCAAAGAGAAATATTTTTGCCCAAACATACGGACAACTAGAGGCAAGTGCTTGCCAAGCCGATTCCTATGGCAAGACTTGAGGAACTTCAGAGTAGAAAAAGTCCTCTCATTTTCAACTGAGCCTAGAACCAGGTAGCACCCAATTTCAGCCACTTTAAAATACTCTGAGATGAGTTTCATCAAGTGCCTTGACTAAGATAGAGACCGCCAAAGTTTAATAATAGGGTTGATGTCAAAAGGTGGTGCACAAGCAGCTTGGTAGTTGGCTTTCATAGTGATTTTGAAGACACTCTGTTGGTTGTCAAGCTTAGCCTCTGATAGCATCTCTGGTACAGTATGAGGATTTCCATCTTCAAGAAGTCATGCACTCATAATTCTTGCATGACAATAAAATTGTTTGAGTATCAACAAGTGCTGCAAGAAACTATCCTCCGCACCCTCTTGCTGCCAATATTGAGGATAAATTGTGCCAAAAGCATCAAGGAGCTCTTGTTGCGGAAATCTCTTGTCCAACTCATCGGATAGGGATTGAGCAACCTCTGCGCACATGAAAAGCTTACGGAGCGCCAATCAGAAACTCATAAAGAACTCAATAATCAAAGTAGGAAATTATCAATGYTAACTTAGACTCACACAAACTCACAAACAATCACACAAACTCACAGATAGTCACACCAATGTTTACAATAGTGCAACTTTGAAGCTAACTTACAACAATGCACTCTTATCAAGTCAATCACGTCAATACAAACTCAAAAAAATAAACTCTCAGCATTCAATAATTGACCAATTTCCCAAAAAATTGGGAACTTTAAAGGCAACCTATCCACGATTCCACGTACATGTGCACATGCACATGAACTACAAATTTCCAAAAAAAATTGATGTTATTGCAATTTGCACTATCAAGCCAAACGAAAGGACTAACAAATAGGGAATAAAAAAAGAAATTGATCAAAGGGTTGTCGAGCTTCCCTCGATCWTAACTCGCACAACTAGCCAAACTAAAGCCTGAACAACACTAAAAAAAATTGGGAGCTCTTTCAGACAACCCCGATGACAAACCTCCACCAGAACTCCAGAAGCCTAAGTGCGGCATCCAAACACCCTAAAACCCTCCAAAAAATGGAAACCTAATGTGGCAAGCCTTTGATCCAAACCTGCGGTATGACAACAAACTACAACACGTGGAAATAAAAAATAATTCATGAACAACTTCAAGAATCCAAAGAACCAAAAAAAAATTGTGGTAGGAAGCTACTGAATACTTGCCTGCAAACTGTCGCGTATGCTCCCCTAAATGCTACAAAACTTTTCTTCAGTGACAAAGATATATTCCCTCGTCTCCCTATTGTGGCACTGTGCAAAAAAGTGCGTGTGTTCAAAGTTAAAGAGAAGGTGCGACACACCATCACCGCCCGGCAACTCTTTCCACTGCAACGACATTTCTTCGAACCTCAATTCCACAAGGTCATTGTACTGCTTAAATTCCTTTGAAGTGAATGCATTTGCAGGGTCTATGAACAATTCGGCAAGATTGGCTTGGTAGACTTTGATTGATTGGATGAAGTCTCAGATGAACACGTCCCGAGCTTGGGAAAGTTTTATGAGGCAATGAATCGTAATAAGCAAAGGAACAAAGCAAGCCAAAGACAACAAAACCTCCACATCATCAAGCAGGTCAAAGTTAGCTGAAGCTGTAGAATGTAGTTTCTTACCTGCAGCAGATGACATGTCCACGCCTATTTTGACCAAGAGTGTCTTGTATTCATTCAAAATCATTTGCGCTGGACTCCTCATGGATATCTAACGCATCTCAACATTTCCTAACATTTTGTTTCCTTTAGTTTCCATGAGATCAGCCAGCTTTGYAGCTCAGAATGGCGCTTGCTGCTGTGACAGAAGTATGTGTATAAAGACTGAAACATACTCTCTAATCGTGAAACCAACGGATAATTCAATAAGGTTTCAACGGCCAAGTTGATTATGTGACTAGCACAAGATGCACTAAGACTAAATGGCGCCCACACACTTGGTGCGATCGACTTGGATTCRCCACCGAATCCACGTGGACCAGTTCCTAGCGCTGAGAGGGAGAAAAGCCGGAATTTGGCCGACGTTTTTGAGCACATGGAACCCGGTTCCAAGAGTCTGATAGTAGGATCTATAGTTTAGGAAGGCATGTGTTTTCAGTTAGGCAGCTAAGAATGAAACCGGATCCGAACAGGTAGTAAAGAAAATCCGGAAATGTAGCCGAAAAATTAGCAAGATTTCTCGGGCCTTTTGCCTTTTGTACTTTTGAGTTTTATATTTCAGCCAGCCCTGCGAGGTGAGCTGGGAGTCTTTTCATTGTAAATTCTTTTGACTGTGTTTTTTATTTGCTTTCTTGTTGTATGTCTCCCCAAGCGTGGTAGAGCTGTACAGTGAAGAGTTAGGAGAGCGCAATCCGATTTGTAAGAGAATTCTCCCCTTGATGTTTTATTTTCAATTCTATGCTTATGTGAGTGGGTAGTAAAGAGTCGGGAATGAATTTCAATTCCTCAGCATTCTATAGTCTTCAATTCCGGGTGGGAAAATCGTTGATTAGGCCAGGTGGATAGGAAGGAATTCCTTAGTTGTGCTAGAACTCCTGAGTGGGAAATCCGATTGAGTGTCCAATTTCCTGAGGGGTCTCACCATCTTAATTGGTAAATGGAAGAAGTTGTAGTTAAATGTTGGAACCGATGAGTGCACTTGTGGCCACCTAAGCTTCGCGCGGGTTGGAAGAAGAATCAAGGTTGTTGTAGTATGAGAGGATCGTACGGGRGGATCTCTATGTGACCTGCAATCCGGATTATTGTCTGGGTTGTTGTGAGGGACCAAACTGGATCCGGAGTAGCTTAGAAAATTAGAGGATAGGATAGTGGGTCTTCAGCCACTATAAATCACAGAAGGAGTGGTGAGCCTACCACTCTCGAAAGTAAACGGCTTTCCCTTTGATGGTGAAACAGAGGTAAAATCAAACTGGAGAGAACGTGAGAATATGAGTGGACAGTCCGAAATGGTGTCGTAATGTGGGCAATCTATTAATTAAAAATAGACATCTATATATTTTAATATTAGTTTTATTATTGCAAGTTAAAGTTAACTCATAGTTTGGTTGATCAATATTTATTTTTATGTTTGCTTTTACTTTTYGCTTTGTGAAAGGAGTTTAGGGTTTTGAAGGCGGCTAGGGTTTGTAGGACGGTAGTTAAAGGCTCGGCTTCCACCTTTGGGACTCTCTTTTTTTGAGCTTTCTTTGGCTCTCTTTTGCATTTCTTTGGGTTTTTTCCAACTTGGAACTTGAAATTACCTTTGCTTGGATATGATTGTCTTTTGGGTTCTGTTGTTGGTTTAGGTGTGAGGATAGGTTTCTTTTAGAAACTTTTTTTTCTCCTCTCTTTCTCAAACACTTACCACATCCAGGAATTCGTGTTTTTCCGGATAGACCGCAACTCTTACAACATCTGTATCCGGGTTCACCACAGATTTTAGAGCCCTACGCGAACTTGAATTAGATGCCAATTCCACCTGTCTTTCAAGGAAAACTTACTGAAAAGCATTTCAAGAAGCTTCGCCTCCCCAAAATTCAGTTTCAGCTCTTACGTGGGCGATTTCTGGACCTCTTACCCCTAAATGCAATAAACCTCACTTAGTACAAAGTCCCAACACCTCTAGCTGTATTAACGCGCGTCTGCGTCCCCGCGTGACTGTGCAGTCGCGGCCTTCGGCTGAGTGGGCGGGTGCAGGCAGAACCCGAACGGAAGGGAGGTTGGGCTGGCAGGCTGGCTCGCTCGCTCTGCAGGCAGCAAGCAGAAGAGAGGCCGCAGAAAGGCAGTCCGATTGCGATTTCCAATTTCCAATCCCGGCGTGTAAGTAATTTCGCAATGCATGCTGTCATGTAGCCATGGCATTATTCTGCCGTAGCCTGCTTGCAATTGCATAATCCGTTCTCTCCGCCGGATTCGTGCAGCTTTTGGGTGGTCCGGGCAAGATGAAGCCAGCCAGGGCGTCCACGGCGCTTTGCCAGGTCGAACGGGCTCTCTCTCGCTCTTTTCCGCCCTCAATCTTCCCATTAATTCCTTTTTGGAGTCCGTCACTCACATCACCATCACCACCAACGTCATCACCACCTCTCCGCTGGTGTGAGCGATGGATGCGCATGCGCCACAGCTAGCGTGGGCCATCCTTCAATCCTGGCCGGCCTGAATTTTTATGCGTTCGTCCGTGCGTCGTCGGCTGCCATTGCCCTTAAATACCCACCTTCTCCCGCTCTATTCGCATCCTTTCTCTTCTCTTCTCTTCATGGTTCTCTTCCTCTTCTCCCGAGCTCGCTCGCCACTTGAGCTTCCTAGAGATTCACCTCGCATTCAATTGCGGTGTTCCCGGTAGCTCCAGAATCGGTCGCCGTGTCCCTTCAGTCAATTAGCATCGGGAGAATTGGGGGTGGGGTGGGATGAGGACCGTACCTCGGGTGTCTGTCCTTGTGAATTTTTTTTCCACTGTAGAGATGATATATTTCAGTAGTAACACTACTCGGGATTGACTTTGGCCATGAAGGATTTTCATTGCCCAGGTTGGGAGTCGTTGTCYACGGGATTCAATCCTGTGACATTCAAGTCGGGTTTATCGTGCTGCCATCAGTTCCGGTTCATTGCACTTGTAGACTGTCAGAAACGTAAAATCGTCCACGATAGCGCAATAGCCTCATCCTGTCTTTTTTCCTTCKCCATCGTTCAACTTGGAGCCTGTTCTTGCGATCTCTTCCTTTGAGCTCCTGGTATTTCTGTCTCGAATCTGGTCTCTGTTACATTGTCGTGCTGATTTTCTTCATTGGGTTCGCAAGCCGCACTGAACTGCTCCAATGTTACGTATCTGCATCTGCACCTGCACCGAAGTGTGGGTTGAATTCGAAGCTGGCCTGGGTCAGCTCGTTGATGAATTCGATTCGATTGCGCCATGACGGTGCAGGTCCTTATGCAGAGGCGTGACATTGGAGCTTTTGATACTCGAATGGTGGTGCAGTTTCTTCCATCCTTGTTTTTTTTCTTCCTGCCCGTCGTCTTCCTATCTCTCGCCTTCCTCGTTGCAATGCCATGTTCCTGCATCTGCACCTGCACCGCGCTGCCGCAAGAGATTGGAGTCCATGCCTCCCTCTTTCTCTGGCCCRGYGGTGAAGGTGCTCATGCAGAAATATTACATTGCAGCTGACGCTTAGTAGAATTGTGGCGGAGTATACACCCCGCCGTCTCGGCATTGGTAATCCTTTGTCCCACCCTCCTGTCGTGTGYGCATTTGTATTTCTTTTTCAGCGCCTTTCTGGATTACTTTGAAACTGATTCTCACATGTAAATATTTCGGACTGAAGTCGAAGGCTGTCTGCTTGCAGATTTTCCGTTTCACAATGATCATTGTGCAATTGATGCCGAAGCTGGCTCCTGGTGTATCCACTAAGAGCCTGTGAATTATAACTCCCTTCTTTTATGCAGTCCAGCTCTTGATTGTGAAGGACTATCAGTTGCCGAAAACTCTCATTCAAGAGGCGCCCACTTTTTCGAAACGTGTCAGTTGAGCTGGTTGTGACACCTTCAATCCAATCAGGGCCAGCGCAGCTAGTGTCAATAAATGTGGCTGGACACCGACGCCATCATTGACTGGAAACAGGAACCACTTCCTCACCCAAACATTCCTCTCTAATTTGCAGGGACCTGCACGTCTGGTGTCAGTGACTTGCGACATTCGTCTGAAAAGATTCGTCTCCTTACCGCAGACAGATTTCTCATTCGCCAGAACCTCGCGCGTTGCGTCCCGATTTCAGACAATTCATGGGCGTAGCGTCGAAAATCTTCACTACAAAAAATCTGATTATGGATAAGAAGCTCAATTCACGGAATGCGCCATGCAATGCGAGCAAGATTAGCGCCCTTGATTCTTTTGCTATGGTTTAGCTTTTCTTTCATGTACGATCTGGACTACAACCAATTTACTGCACCTTTTAATGCTTTCAATACAGTTTTCATTTCAGCTGAACGAAACCGCGGCTTCCATTGCTTTAAGAATTAGGGTAAGTTCGTTATCTGGGAGTGATGCTTTTTGTCACTTTACTGAAAGCCTGTGCKCATTAATTTGTTACCGTGGGATTGAGACTTCAGGGACCTGCTTGCATTGCCAGCTCGATCAATTGGTTAGAATGGATTTGGTGGACTGATTAATTGATACTAATTGAATAATTAATTGAGTGATATGCCTGCAGCTGTGYTTGTTGCTAACAGGATTGTTGTTCATCTCGCAATTGCCTGGGGTTAAGCAACCCAACTGCTCCACGGTTGTGGCATCGCTCATCTCGAGGCAATTCCACCCACCTACTGTAGTCCCGTCCCTCTTTACTGTTGCGATTTGGGACAAGTCAAACAGCCACTGTGGAAAGTGAACACTGCTTTCTGTCCTTTGGGCAACTGTGTGAAAAGCGTGCTTCAACAACGTAAAAATACAGGATTTCAATTGCTGCATTTTTCTTTCCCCTTTTGGCACAAGAGCAGAAACTTCAAAAAAGAGGACAAAAAGCAATCCCCAACTTATTAAGTTGCAATCAGGATTAGTTAGTTAGTTAGTTAGGTGCGCTCGGGAGATTATTTTAACAATGTGATCAGTATATGCTTGAGATCTCTTATATTACAATAAATCAATTACTGTTTCGTTTGCAATTATGGCTCTCTTGAGTGGTCCAGTGAGGCTACAGCAGGACCACTCAACAGCGGTCTTTTTTTTCCATTGGAATGCGTGCCAAGCCGTGGTCCTCCTCTAGACCTAATCGGCCTTCCCAAATACCTGATGGCACTTCGTTCTCAAGTGATTTCAGCTGATTCAATGTACTGTACTTGCAAATTTGAAGTACTGSAAATCCTGAACAGTGCACGTAACTAAGTGCACACGATCCTCAACTAGGATTAATAACTCATAAGTTATGTTTTTGGCCGTTTCATTGTAACAGAAGAATCAGGACAATACCCGGACACTCATTGATACGAGGACAGAAAGTGGACCCGACTCCAAATTTTCACCGCAGGAACTTCATTCTTCAGTACCAAATTATCAATCAAAATTTGAAGAATCGAAATTCATGTTTGGAGCCCACATTCCCCAATCAGGTACAGAAGGTACAGTAGAGTAATTACCCAAAACTAATCAACCAGAAACTAAAATTATGCCCTAATTTTCCGGCTCCAATCTGGTGAGAATTCGGGGAGTWGTGCCGCCTCCCCGGGTCCACTTTCTCGTAACCCGACCGACGAGCTGTAACGGAACCCACCACCATTACCACCACCACCCGCCTTCCGCACTTCTTTCGAGTTGACAAAGATTGCCATTTCAGCTGCGCAATTGATGCTTTTGTTTATGTACAAATGCGGTCCGTGCACCTCTGCGCCCTGATCGAAACCTCGTCTTCTTCTTCTTCTTCTTCTTTTATTCTTGGAGTGATACTGTATAGCACAGTAGTAGCCCCCGCTCGGGAATATCTTTTTCCAGTGGCGCTTCCCAATTGAAATCGATCACCTGCACGCACCAATGAAAACGCCTTCATGTYTCGCTTGTACAGTACCTGAAAWYCAACTGATCGCAAATTAACAGATCCCACGACGGAGGACATGGCGTCTACAGTACAGAACTTACACCGGGATATCCCCTGGCTCTTCGCCTATCAATCGAGCCTCATCGGAGTGAAAGCCCATCTCAACTGGGGACATGAACTTGGATTCGGCGCCCATATTTAAGTTATTATAAGTACAGTAGTCTTATGACTGTCGTCACAAACCTTGGAGCAGCAACAGTTGAAGCCCTAAACGGGATCATTCGTGACAATAATCTGCATTATCATAATACTGTTAGTAAGCTTAAGTTAGTCTCCACCGACGATTTTGGGAGGCCTGATCCCTCGCATGTGGCTAGAAAAACAAGACCTTAGGCGACCAGGTGCAGAAAATGTGCAGATTGAACAGGAAACTTGCATTCATGATTCCAGGGAGTGAACCAACCAGTGAGCGGCAATKCAATTGAAAAAGTGAGAATGCACTTTCATGGGTTGTTACCTTAATTAAGATATTACTATTACGAATGTGGGAATTTCGTCTCCACGCAGATGAGCACGAGGACGACGACCTTCATCAGGCAAGTGAACCTGGCTGGCTTCTCCCTTGCAAATGATGTACGCCACGTGTCTTGCTTCCAGGTCAGGAGTATGGATACTACAATATCTGAGTTGAGCATGGCGCACCATGTGGCGCCCCTCGGTAAGTGATAATATGGAAAGTGAATGGCATTGGTGCCACATCAGAAAAATACGCCCGGCCATGCCGCTTCCAAGCTTATTATGTGCTCCAGCTAGAAGTAGGACGAGTCACTCACACTCACTCACTCGGTCACTCCAGACTTGGACTTTAGTTGTTTTTCTTGAAAATTAGGTGCAGTCCATTTCATTTGTTAAAAAAAGAAAAAAAAGAAAAGAAAAAAAGAATTAGGTGCAGTCAGTAAGGATTTTTTTAATTTTTTTAATTTTTTTACCACTTAATTGGCATGTCATTGCAAGCTAAGTGGTACTGAACACCTCTTGAATTGAATGTACTCCACGAGGAAATCATGAATTCTGATATCATGGGAATCATTGTTTCAAAAAAAATTCAAAAATAAGCATTGGAAGTCAAAGTATAGTAAAAGATCATCGACCAAAACTGGCCTCCGCATCGTTTATGGGTTAAGGTAGGCACCCCCGAAACGGCATCTAACCTTAAAGCGCCATCTTCAAACTGTGTACATCTCCAAAACCAATTATGTACCTATGTGTAAGAAATGCTTTTAGAAACAAACTTTGACCCTCCATAACTTTTGCATACTAAATCCAAATGACGTGTTCTTTGGTGCATTGAAACCTCCTTTCACTTCCCTAATAGTGAAAGACAACAAGAGTACAAGACAATATGAAATTTTGAACAGCCTAATAGTAACAAGTAGAGTGCAGTAGCAATTTGTGGCTTTTTTGGGTGTACTCACTTTATTCAGTAAGGCTGGAAGTTTCGCACTGGCTGAGTGTACATTACAATAACCACAACCCGTTAACTACACTGAATAGTGAAATTAGGTTGCCCCTCACTAATTTCTTGACATGCCACACTATATAAATATTTATGGCTAATGTACAAAAATATCCTACTTTTAAATTAGTAATTGGTGTATTTGGAACTCATGAACTTCCATGTGCACAAATAGAAGTATTTGTAGAAATATTTTTTGACTTTGATGGCTTTTACAATCACTTTCTTGGAGAAAAGAAACCTAATTGCAAAGGCAACCTAATTTCACTATTTAGTGTAGAAGAGGCAATCTTGTATCTAAGAGAACTGAAGAACCGACACTGCGGTGGCCCACATTCTGTCTGTGTTGAAAGGGGAGCTAAAAATTTCGATTCATTTGTTTCAAAAAAAAAGAAAAGAAAGGGGAGGTAATAACGTACTTCAATTATGGCTGCAGAGAATCAATTGTTGGTTCCATGGGTAAATTAACCCTTAAAGGATGGATTGGTGACCTTAAAAATCATCAATTTTGATATTGTGGGAATCTCTAGTTTAAAATATTCCGAAAGTACTCATAGGAAGTCAAAGTACCATAGAAGATCTTCCCTTTCCACACAAAATTCCAAGGACAAATAGTTTCACTTTTGTCCTACGCAATTTGATTCTCTATCATCCATCAGGCACAAAATGTCCACCTTGACATTCAAGGGTTAAAAAACGGACCTATTACTGCAAAGAAAAGGCGGGCTATGGATTGTGGACCGCCAAGTGTTAGACGGTGGAAAGTTAAACCGTGCAGCACCTAAAAATGACAGCAACACCTAAAAATTTGATGTTGGGCATAAGGGGATTTGCTCGCATGGGCATGAATTTCCATGGCTTTCTGTTACAATTTGCAGCACCTGAAAGTGACAATATATTTGATGACCCTATTTTGTGCTTTCCATGTCAAAGTACATCTCTACTTTCACGTTCACCCAAAAATTGGATGAAAAATGCCTTTTTAGCATCCACTACGATTGATTTTAAAGGTTAACCCTGTAAGGATGCGGCCCCCATGACTAAGGTAGTCACCAAAATTCTCTGATTCTTAGATCAATAGGTGTATTTTCTTTTTCTAAAGTTAATAGTGAAGTGATCCATTGGACAACTTTGGTCCGCAACGTCTTTACAAGATTAAGAGCATTCCCACCGCAACTCAAAAAGAGGCGCAAACCTGGACAAGTTCATTGTCCCACGGCTAACACAGCCAAGCCAAAATTATGACTGAACACAACCAAATGGATTGTATTCAAAGGGGCATGGTATGGGATGTTTTTTGAACATTTAATGCTTCTCCATTGTCCGCAAGAATGAGGTGGTGCTCTTAGGGGCCATGTTGACTTGGTTCCTGTGTTTCTAGAATGAGTTGCAATGGAGTGCTAGGTTGCTTGCCAAAAGAGAAGGCCGAGCTTATTGACCGGAGACAACAAATGAAGGCTTGTCATTCTTGTTTGCCGGCTAAGTGCTCACAATGCTCTAAAAGTAGTCCCATAGCAACATGATGAAGCAACCCTCTAAATGCTTAGTGCCATTGACTTTCTTGTGTTAAAGAAGATCAACGGTGTAGAACATTTGAAAATTGCTTCCCCGTATTGTTGTGAGGGTGCTCTAACTCTACAATAGGACGTTGCATACGCTAAGGCAGCCAAGCCTATTACCATTATGATTTGCTATTTGAATATCTTGGGGCCAACTTGAAGAGAGCACATGTTTTCAAAGGTGTGTTTGTTTCACGAATCAAATCCAAGTGGAATTATAATTTTTCAATTAAAATTGTAAATTTGGCAAATTTATGAAGTGGGCTGCCTTGAAATTATAGAACCACCTATAGAGTGGTGTAATAAATGTCCTATAAACAACCAATAATTGCCTTTCCAAATTTTCCAAATTTTTTGAATTGGAATAGAAATTGCACTTGATAAGTTTTATTTCAACAAATAAATTTAAAATCAATAAATACCATTTTTATGGCTAAAATTCACATCAAGAGTAATTGATAGCAAAAAATGAACAAAACATTGTACCAGAGGTATTTGTGGATTGAGCATCTTCAATTCTTCTTTGGAAAAGCACAATAATATCATAGTATGGGAATTTGCAAAACTATTCAATGCCCAAATTCAATGAAATGCGCTCAAGAAACATCCAGAAACGAAATTCGCTAAAGAAATATTTTTTTCCCATCCTATAGTCTCAAGTTGGAAGTTATCCATGAAAAAGTGAATGTTAATGGCATCATTCTAGGGTTGATCCCTAGAAGACATTATTTGTCTGTTGAATGGAATATTGAATGTTTTGATAAGTTTCTAATTTCATATGAAGTCAATTTTGAACAGATGTTCTTGAAATTTTGACACAATGTGTGGGACACTAACCGCTTTTGTACAAGAAAAAAATTCTAATTGGATGTCCAAGTGGAAGTCATCATGTTCAGTAAAATTTAGGCAATTCACACATCATTATTGAAACACCTTCATCACATTACATGAGATGTGAGGGCAATGGAGGGCCGTTTAGCCCTATTCCTAATGTAGCAAGAGAGCGGTTGATTGCTGTTAGGGTTCCAATTACTAATATATATATATATATATTATTAGTATTTTTATTTCATTTGTTTTTGTGTTTAAAATCAAAAAGAGGTTTAAAAAAAAAAAAAATTAAATGATGTGACAGACTCTCAGCCATGTCACAGCGCTGATGTGGCGCATTTTTTTGCGTTCCCACATCCCGGGAACTCACAGTCTCTTGATGGCCTCAAATCTCATGTAATGAACTTTTGAAATTTGGCATGTATATAACCAATATGATATGGCATGAAATTATAAAAAATATTTGGCATAAATATTTTTAGTTCAAATATCATACATTCATGCTCCTAGAGGAGTCAAACTTTGTGAACTATGTTAAGGCAATTTTAAAAAATAACAGTTCCTCCTAACATCCAATGCCAATGCCATAATCTTGCAATCTATGAAGTCAAAGGTTTTGAATATTCTTCTACATATTCTAGATGTTTAATTCTATGTTTTCACTATTTGAATTTCCAAAAAAATAAATTCCATAGTATACAAGATATCATCAAAAAAATAGCTATTGTCTTGCCAAAGTACTTGACTTCTTCATATTGCAAGGTGATTGTCAAGTAGAGTAAAGTAGACCCTTTAATTGCTTCCTTAATTTTGCATGAGTGCTTGTATCTAACAAGATATACTAATGAACAATGCAAAACTGCAAATCCTCATTTTTGTGTGGAGAAATATGTTTAATCCTAGAGGGCTCAAAGTTGTTGGTCATGTTTTCCATGAATTTAAAAGGTCGTTTTAATGAAATATTTGTTACTAGCGTTACAACTTCCCAACCAACCAATGATTAGAAATCTCAATATTTTAACTAACTTAGTTCACTCCCAAGCATATCTCCAAAGCGAGATGGATTAGGTTAGATAACAATGTTACAAATTCCATGGTTGCATTGGGTCCATCTCAATGTAGGCAATAAGTTTACCCAAGGAGGAAAAACAAAATTTCCAACCCCTTATTTTTAGGCTAAGGTGAACTGACCCCTCACTCGACCACTTATGAAAACCCTAGAATTTTTTATGTTCCATGCAAGTTAGAATTTGCAATTTTTGAATTCATGTTTGCAATTAGAGGCCTCCAAATAGCTAGGTAAGTGTACAAGGTAAATTAATCAAGCCTCAAATAGGGGGCTTTTTATTTTCTTTGCACCCGTAGAATCACTTCAGTTGGAGTAACCAAGAAAGGGGGCCAATTCACCTTAGCCTTAGGGCCTCCTTACATGTATTGAAAGGCTATAGGTAGGGAAACTTCACAAGGAATGCTATAGGTGAAAATAGTCTTGGCACTTTCATGTGGACCCAGGAGGTGAAGAAGAGTACAATGAGAAATTCACACGTAGGATGATTGCAAGAAACACTTGTCCTATTTTTTGTCCCCTTGCCCTCGGATGGGTGTTTTTTTGCTCATAACTTTTTCATTTTTTGTTCGTGTAGGATGAAACTTAAAACAAAAATACATATGGTAGTTTCAGACATTGATTAGTTTTTTCAAATTTTTAAAAATTATTTTACTATTTTTAATTTGCCCCCAATTTGTTTCTACCTAGGCCATTTTGGGGATTTTAGTCCTATTTTTGACCCAAAAATGTGAATGAAAAGCCACAAATTGGAAATATTGGTGGTCTACTAACATTGAAAAGACTCATGATGAGTTTTTATGAAAATAGAAATATGTCAGTTGCACACATGGCTACATGGGGTCAAAGTGACCTTCCTTTGCGCAAAGGCTATGAAGAGGAAAACAATTTCTTACATAAATTTTTTAGTCCAATGTGAAATCTTTTCTAGCAAAAAGGGATTTTTTTAAATAATTTTTTGAATTTTTTTGAATTACTAAAAATGAAAAGGTCCACAAACCCTTTTTTTGCTATTTTTTGCTCTCAGTGGCTTTTGTAGTACTTTGTAGCACTCTATAGTACTGCATAGAACTATATAGTACTAAATCGACAGCGTAGATCTGCAAGCGCCCATAATCGTCCGTGTACATTGATTGGTGCGCCGCTGACACATAGTTTAGGTAATATGACTTTGTGTTGCCAGTTCTATGGCCAAAAACTCCATTTTTGAGACAAAAGCAAGAAGTGCTTCTTGCAATCACCTTGTATAAGATTCTCTGAAGCTTCACTAGTCTCCACCAACGAGGTTGTCCACAGACATTGGTGAAACTTCTCCTCCTTTCCTTCTTGCCCACCCAGGCAAGACAATCGATCGCTTTTGTTTTATCTTATTGCTTGAATAAGCACTGTCCATGCCAGTATGTAAGGAGGCCTTTATTTTGGTTCAGCATTTCGTATTTGATGACCTTTCCAAGTCCGAATCGGGTGAGATGAAGTTCCCTTTCGTTCATCTGCGAACTCCGCTGCTGACACATCGACGCAGCCGCGTCGTATGGGCAGTATGGCCGTGGCTTGACTTCGCTCCCCTTCCCCGTAAGTAAACTTAACTGGAGCAGGCAAGCCGCACGAAAAGCACGGTTGCAAATTCGCACGGGGGCAGGCAGGCTCATCAGGAAAGAAACGGGGGCTCGCATGCGCATGCGCATGCACATGCACATACAAGGTTCAAATCTAAGCTTAAGAAATGATCACCATCTGTATGCATGCTCAACCCTGTCGATCTGGCACCAACAACTGACCTCCGGCCGTCCATAATCAAGAATCCGATGATTGTGATGAAGTATATGCAGTCAAGTTCTGGATCATTCCCTGCTCTTTCGCCGCTCGGCCAGTAGCCCCACTTCGAGACTGACGGCGACGCCGGACAGATCGACACAACCCCGCGCCGGACACAACCTCCTCCCAATTGTAACTGGTCCAAACCGTCTGTTCCAGGTCACGGCTCAAATCATTCCATGTTATTTTAACCCGACCTGCCTGGACTGTAATAATAAARGATGACTTTCCAGGTCACGGAAGAAATGAAAATTGCACCTATCAGATCCTTTTTGTGGCAAAAGKGAGTAGCTCGGTGATAAGTAGGGCTTGTTCTTTTAGGGTTATTAAATAACAGCAAGGCACTCAAGGAATGACTGCCTGGTAAAAGGTATCAGTWGGCCGGCAGTCCGTCAATCGATCTGATTGAATGATACATAATACATCCTCTTTCCGTGAACATTCAAGTGTTCAAGCACCTCGCGATCACCACCGGTGAGGAGGAGGGCGATGAGATTTTAATTATTTCCAGGGGTGAGTCATGGTGATCGATCTCAAACCGCGCAACTGTCTGTGTAGATCGATGACAGCTAGCCCGTCAGSCAGTAGCTTATTAATCAAACTGAGACGGTGGATTCAGTGGGTCCGAAGAGTTTTGGTGAARCTGGAAATCTTGGAAAAGGCAGGCACGTACTAGTGTACTACATCGCAATCAAAAGCTACAGTAGAAAGTCATTTCAAAGAAGGAGATATTAATGAAATTTATTTTTTGATGCAGGAGAAGCTTGATACTGTAGCTACAGTAGGTGGTACGTAGTAGTTCCTTGGCCGGGCCCCATCGCCACTCAGCTCATGCTATCTACACTTTCGCGTCAACTCAATCAAGCGCTGGAGACTCATTCCGCAACGTGAGGATCACAAGACGGATGTACGTCTTTGGCATGGAATCAGGTAAAGCCAAATCCAGGTTGGTCTGTTATTGTAGCGAGGAGACCCGAAAGTAGAGGCGTGAGCACTAGGGTTGTACGTGGCCATTTCTAGCACATGACCGCAACTGGCGCCTAGGCTGGCGGCGCAGCCTTCACAGAGCCCACTCACATGAACCATCAGCTCCTGTCAAAATTCGGGTCCAAAATATCTAAACGAAAATGATCCGTCACACATCCCGGGACACGTACACGCATCCGCCCCCCACAATCTACTAAAAAACGGTTGGAATTAGTACCGGGTGAAATACTTAACGCTCACAGCTGCCGGTACGCCCGTCCATTATCGCTACGGGAAACTCGCCCGTAAGTAATCAACCAACGGTGCCGATCTCACGTCGCTTCTTGGAGATTCCAAGACGCCGGCTGATCGACGGACAGGACGATCCGAATGGGCAACGAATAAATTTGGTCGAAAAAGTGAACGGTATACCAACTTTGGGACCGTAGTGTTTGCGTGGCTCGACGTGAAGTGAGGCCTGATCGATCAAGCTTTTGAGTGGCTGCTTTGCATGTCGATCACAGATCGATCGATCGCAGCTTCGTCATCGCATTCGTTCCTGCAAATCCGTTTGCAATTAAAGCGAAAGCGAGCAAAGTCGGTCGACACCCATCATGAATTCCTACTTCTTGCTCTAACCTCGTCACGCACGCAGCCTCGACTTCAGAGAAAGGTGTGAGAGTGTGAGCCCCCATTGTGAGGTCGCAAGCGATTTGATCCCCAAGCGATTCGCTGGGACCAGTGGCAGGAGCTCCTTTCGGTTTCTGGGAGGATAGCGAAGCAAACTGCACGGTCGATGATGCAAGTCTCGTTGAATGCATGTCAAGCTGGAATCGAGTGACTTGGAAAGGCTTCCATATTTCGGGGATGATTGCTCGACGCTTTCTTTCGATAGATTCCTGGAGATTCGAATTCGGGTGTTGCCGTGCGTCGATCGATGTCGATGGAGCTTTTAGGAGAAAARGGGGTCTGGGTTTGCTTTGGAGGGTCCGTGATGAGCATTGAATGTCGARGGCATACTATACCGCCCTTGAATTTGGAAGAAGCGCACAATCGCACATTCCAAAGTGTGCGCATTCATGGCGGGAGGGCCGTTACTTACGGACTACCATGAGTGCAAAACCTTTACGGAATGAATGCAATGTAAGGGATGAGTTCAAGGAAGACTTTMCGGAATGAATTCAGGTGACGTACCAGTTCGTTAGCCGAGTAGTTAGCCGAGGTTGGAGACTTCATTTGGAGCTTTTTCCTTTTCCTTTTGTGCCTTTTTGAATCATTATGCACAGTCTTGAATCCCTCGATCGGGACGACCTATRATAGGACGTTTTTTGTTTGATTGGGAAAAACTAGCATTCTCATCGAGCGATAGCCTGACGGATATGGTGCAGGAAAGTAATCCTCGGTCCATATAGTTTGCAGGAGTTTAAGGACCTAGCCATTTAATATGGAACCCATGGCCCGTGAAGCTATAATCTCTGTATGTATCTGAGTGCAACACAATGGTGCTTCGAATGTGTGAACAATCATAGTTACTCCAGCTTTCGTTCCCATGTACTAGATCCGCTTTGGCAACTTCTTTTTGAGAGGAATTGAAGGGCGAGTTGAGAACCTTGAATTGAGATTGCCATATAAGTTCAAATAAAAGAAATTTCAAGAGATTGGTACTTTCACTTACTAACAGGCTCCCGTCTGAAACCGCAGGCCTGTATGCCAACCAGGACTAGCTAGTGTTGAGCTTGAGCGCGCTTGAGTGTCACAATTTTGGCACTCTGAAAAATGCCGATTTCTCTACTAGGATCTTACAGGGTTTCTTCTTCCAGGTTTGATGCTCTGATTCACACCTCGCAGATGAAACCCGGAACATCAATTTGGTGAAACTGGCACTTTTCAGCACGATTAAGCAAATTTCATGCAAAAAAGTCGATTAAGGCACAAAACGATCAAAACATATGAACGAAAAATCGATTGATAACAGATTACTGCGGACATTGGTTGGTTTAATAGCCTCAATTATCAGTCTGAGACGCATTCTGTGGAAAAATGCAAGCAGGATTGGCAAAAAGCAATGAAGAGAGGACCATGGCCAGTCTGATGCGAAATTTCCGAAACAGGGCGGGAGTCCCTAGGAATTCTTGCCGTTACGAACTTTCAAGCTTGGAAATCGGTGCTTGTGATGTTAACAGTAAAAGTTTACACTCGGATTTAGAAACAGCGACAAGAACTTCGACAGGAACTTTGTGGCCAGATTAGATTAAAAAAATTCCAAATCTCGGTGGAGAATTTGAGCACTTTTGACACCTCCTAATCAGAATCATCATTCTCCTAAACTAACTAATTGATTAAACTTATGAAATTCACTTTGAGTGGTACACAATGACCTTAAACTACCCTGGGTGATGGGGGTGGGTGATAGGAACTTCCGTTGGAGTTCATGAGGTTCTTGGTCCAACTCCTCATGCTGACATTGATCACATGGGGCTCTTCATGTTGGCATATGAGGAGGGACTTTGTTCCTCCACTTGTTCTTGATGAGGATACCCAAGCTGTGTAATTTCAAGGCTACTCTGCCAGATTGGCTTGGTTGTCGTATTATGCTAGTCCAACTAAAACCCATGAAGGCCATATGTTTAAAAAACAAAACACTTTGAGAGACCGAAGGCCCAATATATATTGATCTCTGCAAAAAAATAGTATTTAAAATTGTTTCCAATAAACAAGAAATATAAGAGGCAATAAAATTTTCTCTATGAATTACTTTGAACCCSTGAAGTCCCATACTCCCATTGTCCCCTTGAGGGACAAACTGGATTTTGGGCAGGCCCATATGATCTCAATATTTATTTTGATTTTTTGAATTTTTTTTTTGAAGATAGGAAAACACATTAGGATTGTGGGAATATAATTTTTATTTCAATCAATGACCGAGAGCGAAAGTTATGGCACAAAAGGTCCTTTTTTTAGATACACGGGCAGAAACCACCTCACACGAAGAATATTAGAAAAAAAAAAGTTAAAAACTCTTGTAGATTGTAATTTTGTACACATGGGGAGCTTTGATTCATTCCATTTGGATAAGTTATGTAAAAGTTATGGACAATCTTATTTTTTGGGCAATTAGAGCATCTTCTTGAAAAAAAACTTTTAGATTTCATTTCTGAATGCTTTTTTCACAATTTTTTAGAAAAAATGGTTTAACAAGGTTAAAATTGCTTACGAGAACAACCTTACTGTTGGAATTATTGTGTTCCAATTCCATCCTAGGGTGATTGCAAGAAACACTTGTCCTTTTTTTTGTCCCCTTGCCCTTGCACAGGTGGTTTTTTGCTCATAACTTTTGCATTTTTTGTCCATTTAGAATGAAACTTGAAATGAAGGTACATGTGATAGTTGCAGACATTGTGTAATTTTTTCAAATTTAAAAAAATTAGTTTACTATTTTTAATCTGCCCCCAATTGGGTGTCTACCTTGGCCATTTCGGGGGTTTTTAGTCCTATTTTGGACCCAAAACTGTGAATTAGAAGCCACAAATTGGATATGTTGGAGGTCTATTAACATTGAAAGGACTCATGATGAGATTTTTTATGAAAATAGCAATATGTCAATTGCACATATGGGTCAAAGTGACCTTCCTTTGTGCAAAGGCTATGAAGAGGGAAAAAATTTCCTACATGATTTTTTTAGTGCAATGCAAGCACAACCTTCTCTAGCAAAATGGATTTTCTTTTAATAATTCTTTTAATTGTTTTTGAATTATTAAAAATGAAAAGGTCCACATACCCTTTTTCTGCTATTTTCTGCTCCCAATGGCTTTTGTAGTACTCCCATAGCACTCTATAGTACTACATAGTAATGTATAGTACTAAATCAACGGTATAGATTTGCAAGCATCCAAAATCAACGGTGTACATTGATAGGTGCGCCACTGACACATAGGTCTAGTAGTACAACTGAGTACTACTAGGACTGTGGCCAAAAACTGCGTTTTTGAGACAAAAACGTGAAGTGTTTCTTGCAATCACCCCCTAGAGCTATCAACACATTTGTTTTTTGTTCAATCTTGAACCTACTTCTACTTAACAATTTTTTAAAGAATGAAATCAAGTGTTTTTTTTTTTAAAATTTTTATCCAAGACTCTCGACTCAATTCTTCAACACAAAAAAAAAATTAAATTTGAAGTCTTTAGTGCAAAATTTTTCCTCAAAGAACAATTGATGTTCTTTAAAATTGCAAGCCAACGTTCAAAATTTTTTTTTTTTCCAACTTTGAATGCTCATATCTTTCAATCCGTATAGTCAAACTTCATGGAAATTTTACCACATGATCTCAAACAAGTGACGTATAAGATCTTACGGTTAGATTTTGAAAAAAATGTTTTTTTTCTTTCTTAGGTGAATTCAGCAGAAATGGCAGTTTTAAGTCATTTTTGATGGAAAAATGGCCTCGAGACCTTAGAGGTTAAGGTAAATTGTAAAAATTCTTAAATTTTCACAATTGTTTATAGACATAAAAAATCATGTCACTCATCTTCATGAAGCTTTGAAAACTAGGATCAGTATAAAATTCTCCATTGAAGTTGTAAACCCTAAAAAATGTCAAAGTCATGGAACTCTAGTTATTTACTCCCTCCGTTTGGAAATAATGTATCCATTCTGAGTGCAATCACCTTTGAGAATGGGTACACTACTTCCAAATGGACAAGGTAATTGCAAGAAACACCTATACTATTTTGATGTCACATGTTGCATGTTGATCTGTTTTTTGGCCATAACTTTTGTATTTTGGCTCCAAATGACTCAAAATTTCCAAAAATGATACTTGTGACTATTATACACCTTACATATTGTTTTTGCTTTTTTCAAAATTATTTTATTATCCAAAAATAGATCCCAATTGAATGTCATACTTACCAATTTGGAGTTTTTTTGAGTAAAGTAGTACCCAAATAAACAAATTTGGAGGTGAAATTTGGAGGAGATGGTCTTCTAATAGACTTGTAGATTATGGCCAAAGGAATTCTTAAAATAATTAATTTTATGTGTTGTGGAAGTCTACAAAGTCGGCTTATTTTTGCTTGCATTTTCAAACATATAAAATGTTTTTTTGGTGATTTTTTTGGTTAATGACCATCTCCATAGAAGTGTTAAAAATATGCATCTTTTATTTTCTCTAAAAATTCTTTTTTGTATTTTTCATAAATTATTACGTTGAAATACCTATTTTCTTGAGATTTTTCACTTTTCTAGTTCTCCATCTTAGAGAATTTTTCTATGCTTTTTTTTTGTAGGGTACTCTTCTTCTTAAAGGTATATACATTGTGTAAATTTTTCAAATTTTTTCAAAATTAACTTTTTAATTTTAAAACACTCTAGAAAAGAACCAACAATACTCTTAAAAACGCAACAAATAGTACAAGTGTTTCTTGCAATCAACGTTGGAGTAACAAAATTGAAGTTTAGAGTTAGGGTTTCAGATATTGAAATATCTATTTCAATTCTCCTACTTAGAGAATTTTTCTATGCTTTATCTTCCTAGTGTACAATCTTCTTTAAGATGCATACATTGACCATATTTTTTAAAATCTTAAAAAATATATAAAATTGAAGTTTTTTGCAATCACCCACATATTTACATGTAGAGCCTGTGGATATATAATTTTCTACTTTGTAATTGTAACAGTGGAACTCAACCCTAGTGGGTTTTACCACCATGTGATGTTCCCAAAATGATGAGTTGGAGGTGTTAGAGGACTAGAATCCATGCCGACCACATGGTATGTAGATCATCTGGATCCAACTGTCACGCCACAATAAAAAAAACTGGGTCCTAGGTGACATTTGAGAAACAAAGGATCATAAATAAGTCAAATGGGATCTGTACAAAGTTGTAATGCTCTACACGTAGTAAAGGTAAAGGAAAAATATTCTACGTTTTGAAGACTCTTAAATATTAAATTAAAGATTTTAACAAGCTACACTAAATGTAGGTGCATTGCAAATAATTGATCCTCCTTATAAAACTACTTTAAGACTATTTCAAGACTACTTTAAGACTCCCACCCAATAAAGGTGTCTTTTACTAAAAGATCAGCTTATCTTGTCAATCTTGAAAGGACATGGCCCTCGTATTGTTTTTTCCAGACATTTGTTGTCAAATTGCACCAAAGTAATGAGCCTTGCACCAAGTCTCTGAACATAAACAATAAAATTTTGGATAAAATTACCAGATTGTGGATGGAAACAAAATTATAAATATGTGGCATGTGCTAATATGATATTTTTTATCCAACATGTGGATGAATGTTGAAATTTGGAGCACCATAACAACATTGAATATCTTTGACACTTCATAAAAAATGAAAAAGAAAACCCTAGCCCCTTCATTAAGGTAGTAAGCCAAAAATGGTTAGATTTAATCCCTAGACGACCAATTATATTTTTTTGGAAACATAGAAAATTTTGGCACCCCATCAAGAACATAATGTTTATTTTTATTCTCCAAAATTTTCAAAAACAATGTGGTCAAGGAGTAGCTTTAAGGCTCAACAACTACATGGTTAAAAAATTATTGTCCGATATGTGGATTTTTCTCAACTTGCATAGCTAGGGCAATCCAAAAAATCAATATTCCAACAAACTAAAACTTGAAATTGGTTTTTTAGATTTATATATCATGGAAAGCTTTGAATCATTCCATTTTGATTAATAAGATGAAGGTTATGAGGAGTTTTGGTTTGCGGGCAACTATGGAATCTCTACTCATACTAAACTTTGAAGTTCTTTACTTAACCCCTAAATGCCCAAGGCCTTTTTTGTGCTTCGAGCAATTTGCTCTATATTGAACAAAAAGCCAACATTTCGGTAAGTTGTATTTTTTTTTTTCAATTGTAACAATACAAATTCCAAATGTTAGAGATCACATAGGAAAAGAAAACACAAAAATATCACTTATGAATTGAAAGATTAATATGTTTGATCACAAAGGTGCTAAAACTATGAAAGCAATTTGAAGTCTTGCAATCCTTATTTAACAAGTCAAGTCTAAAAAATTGGCCAAAAACATATATGAGTTTAAAGGGCATAACATGCATATTAATTCATGGCTTTTCAATATTTACTCTACAGTTTTTTTACACCAATCTCTAATGTAATTTTTTCTCTAAGATCTAGTGTATTTGAGGCTCATTTCCATCAACCTCAACACTGTAGAAAGTCAAGATTGCAATGGTGCTTCTTAAACAAAATCTTGGATTGAAAAATCATAATCAATCATTTTCAAAATCAGATTTTTGATGCTAAGACTAGACTTAAAAGAATAAAATTCAAAAATATAAATAACTAAAAATAGAAACTTGGTTAGGTTTTATTTAACTTCAAAGTATTGTGAACACCAAAATTTGATGACTCAAGCATAGAGGTTAGCAATTTTTTAGTATTTTTTGGAATAAATAAAACCATAAGTTATAGATAGTTTATTATAACATTAAAACCATTGGGATAGCCATTTTTTAATTTCATAACTAAATTCTCAAAACTTTAGTATTTTAAATCATTCTCTACTTCTTTCTACTTACTATTTTTTCAATTACAAATGTAAGTTTTTTTTGAAATTTCATATGTATTCCCAACTTATAGGTCTTCAACATAGCATGAAGAGTTGCAAGTTGTAGGATCTATACTTTTTTGGATAAAATGTGTGAAAGATGAAATGTAAACAAGCATCATGACCTATATTTTGTAGAGTTTCCTATTCTAAATTTTTCAGAGGGTGTACTCTAATAAGCTAACCCCTAAAGGACCAAGGCACATTTTGGGTAGAAATTGTCAAAAACTGACATTTCTCAGCGCAGCAAGAAAAAAATGATTTTTTTTTTTCCTACAATTCAACCGTACAAATTTGTACTAGACTTTGTTGGGAATCTGTGGAAAAAATTTCAGAAACTTTGACCGCATGGATTGCTAGATTATAACGTTCGAAGTTAGGTGAAAAAGATTTTTTTTCAACCTTGCCCGATGGGGCCTAGAAACTATAATTCCTTCTAGAATGAGATTTTTACACTAAACATGGTTATATTTTTTGACATTTGCATCTTATATCAAATAAACTACATACTTGCCAAATTTCAAAATAATAGGAAGAGTTTTGCACATGCTGCCCGAAGCTGCCTGTGCTGCCCGCAAAGTTCAAGGCAACATAACTTTTGATCTGGGCACCCGATTGGAAACAAAAATAGATTTTCAAGAAGGGGAAACATATTTACACATTGTGTCCAAATTTCATGAGCATCCAACCAAAAATTACTTCATAGGAGCCTACCCGAGATTTTTTGCATACGCTAAACAAACACTTGGTCTTTTAGGGGTTAATTAAAGGATCCATACACATGGATTAGTTAAAAAATATACAAAACTAAAGATTTTACCTTGCTTTGAAGACTAATATTTAGAAGCAATTTTGAGCCTCTAAATGTGAAAGAACTTTAGGGATTAAAGATGAATATGTGCATTTTTTTGTCTTTGGAGTATTTTGAAAGTAAGTCATTATGCACTTTTAGTCCAACTTGGATCTATACTAAATGGACCAAAGAAGGGCATTTGATGATGTTTTTCACCCTTGAGAAAGAATGTAGCATCTAATCTATCCAAAACTCATTACCCCTCTAAACACATGAATGACACATAATGAAGAACAAATTATTTTCATCCTTTTTTTTTGTTGAGGTACATTATCCATAATGTTTTGTATTATGTAGTACTCTGAAATTTTCAGATTTTTTAAGCATATTCTGAATCCAATATAAATTTCCTTCATTTTTCTTCAAAAATTCTTGTAAAATTTGCAAACTTCACGAAAATTCTGTAGATTTTATGTCATGTCATAGACATGACATTTCATCTCTTAAAATAACATTGAAAAACCTCACTCACCAAAATATAAATAGTACTCCGTCATATGTTTTCAGGATTAATTCAATACATTGCAGGATCTCCTACTTTTTGATGAAAATTTGAGTAATAAAAGCATCTCCACCAATGCATGAAAACTACATCACCACCACAAATTGAAGACTAGATTTAGAGGATGGGACCCTAGTAATTCTAGAATGCAACTCACTGTACTTCCAACCAATTGCAAATCCCCTACTTTCCTGGTGTGTAAATGTAGATAATGCATCTTCACTTATGACGATAACATGCTATTTGGGGAGGAAAAAGCAGTGTCAGGAGGAAAGAGGTGAATTGCATAGCTGGGATCTGGGCAGGATTGAGAAAACAGAAGATAATCAAGCAGCTAAAAGATAGGAGAAAAAACATGGATATAGAACAGCATGACTCACAGACGTCGAGTGAGTTACTACCCTTATGAACAATAAAACATCATCGTAATTGTTAGAACAAAAAAATTCAAGAAACTAGCACTYCTCTGTCTGGAACCTCAGATCTTTACGAGTCCAAATTTTAAAAGAGTTGTGCACTTGATGGCTCAATTTTGGCACTCTGAAACACGCCATTTTAACAAATACGATCAGACACCTCCAACATGTGAGATAACTCTAATGTCCTTCCCAACCTCATCTTTGCTCATGAAGATTATCAGAGAGCAAGGCCAGAATGGGGTTTAAATATTTAACGGAAAAAAAAGGGTTGATGGAGTGTACCTGTGGCTCGGCAGCAAGAAGCGAATTAGAGAAACCTCTGCCTCCAGGAAAACTGGGAAACAAGTCTCCATGAAGATCTAGGAGGTGGAATGGCAAGCCCAAAGGATCGCAGCTCTATGACTGGCCGCTTTACTGCAGTGCAGTCAGAYCTGTGCGCATGGTTTACCAGCACTGTGATACTCTTTTATTACATAATATATAAGGACAGACCCTGAAGCAACTATACACGTCCAGTGGGTCAACAAGCTCTGCCAAGTGCGTCTACCACGTAGCCAAATCCTTGTAATCCTCTGCATCTCCAGTCCGAACGCAACCAAAGGGCTGCCAAGACCTCCACAAAGAATGCTCTGCTAATAGAGAGCAGGTGGAGAAATATACAGCTTTCGCACTCGAATACACAGATTACAAAATTTCAGAACCGAAAAGCAGCAGAGCATTGTTGCTGGCTGTATGAAACAGAGGTGGGATCTGTCTGACTACTACTATGTTCAGGAGAAACTTACWGCCTTCAAGAAAACAGGATTGAAGYCGTGTTTTCARTCAAGRCTTGTCTAAAGTTAAGGCTTGGAGACAATCATTACCACTCTTCCATTTAGAAGATAGGCAGGCGATCAGTGCGCCCTAGATTGCCAAGACGAAGTCCAGCCRGCTCTCCACCAGCAGATCTTCTTACCAAATTTGCTGAAACAAAGCAGCATGTTCATCTTGAACGATTCCATTTGGCAAAGTCACATTTGCGGAGCTAGCATTCCTCATCAGACCAGCCATCATAGATCTTCAAGTCTGCGTCTTCAACCAACTCGGATTGCACGTCCATCATACAATCATCTGCCGCAGAGCCTCTGATACCATCATGTTCCCTTGTGGGAACAAACATCTGGTCAGGGTCCTCGTCATCCTCCCCCTTGGGAGGATCGTACTCGTGTAACAAGCGGCGCCATTTCCGGATCTGGCCATCCCAGCTCCGTTTACTGCACACCTGTCTTATGTCAGGTGTTCGAGGATGCACTTTGGTTCGCTGGTACCTACAAGAAAAATAAGAAGGATAGTTAACTCATGGTTAACTCCATGAATTAAACCCTGCAACAAATTGGATCCTTTTTCTGAGCTGCAAATATACAATCTGAATCACGCAACCTGCACTCAACAGGAGGTACAGAAAAGATTCTCATGCTTGGTAAATTACTTCCTCTCTGAAGAATTTTGGTTACCTTGGAACCGTCTCTGTGTATCTTTCATAGCCCAGAGTATTCTTTCCATAATCAATTTGCTTCTGCCGTTGGCAGAGTCGATGAGGGTCTGATTCRACTGGTTTTACCGGTATACCTGCAAAAAAAAGAGAGAATGTGGCACGCAAACCTACATTATCACCATGGACACTCCTAGTCGTCGATACTGAAATGACTCCAAGAAATTTGAAAGTCACACTCAACTATATTAGGAAAGGGATAAAAACAGAAACTCGAAAGCCTCATCCTTATTTCCTTATAGTACGGCTCTTTACGAGGAAGCAAGAGGTTGCGCTAAATTAACGAAAATTCTCCATTGCAAGCTTTTAGGGTGAAAGCTTGAATAGACGACCCTCACTGTCAATTCCTCCGCTAGGGCTCCAGGCTCAAAATGATTGCTCCGCAATACCACTCAAACAAACCTTCGTTGCARACGTGCACAGATTAACATCTAAGAATGAAACTTCCAGGTGCGGGCAAGMCAAACCCTGAGCGCACGAATGGAGCAGAAGAAATTGAGGGTTTTCCAATCCGGACCCCACAGCCACTTGCAAACACCCTAAAATTTCCCGAATGTTACTTCTTACRCTCACGACCTTCATTACAAAACAACCCTACGTTCCGACACCATAACACATGTTGCGCTCCGGGTTGCCTCGGCATGAAAATCGAGGCTCACCGGGACAGCATGTAGAAAACCAAAACTGGGTCTTCCGGAGAAGGCCTTGGAAGAGTTTGCTTATACCCACATTGACTCCGGAGAAAGGACGCTATGAATAGTGCCCCAAACCCTCATCACCACCATGGCAGACAAAAACGATTTCAGAGCCTTGCAAACGGTA
Organism: Pleurozium schreberi; assembly: GCA_006891605.1. NCBI lineage: Eukaryota > Viridiplantae > Streptophyta > Bryopsida > Hypnales > Hylocomiaceae > Pleurozium > Pleurozium schreberi. Next base: position 58,861 of record VACF01002483.1, on the reverse strand, counting down.
GGCCACACAGACATGGTGGAGAATCAAACAGGATGAGGTTAAAGAAGGCAAAATTACATACCGAGAGGAGCTTTTGCAACAGTGAACTTATGACTGTAGTCGACAACCGTCACGGACTTGGGCTGCTGAGCTTTGGTAGCCATGCTCTGTTGTTGTAGAAGTTGTAGTTGTTGCTGTTTCTGCAACTCTTGTTTCTGTAACGCTTGTTTCTGCAACTCCTTCTGCAAATCACGTTCCAAATCTCGCTCCTTCTCCGCCCASCGCTCTCGCCGTCTCTCAGCCTCGGTGTCACTCTCACTCCCCTTGTGACTGCCAACGGCGGCGCCAATCCTCAAGCGTTGGGCAACATCAGAGGACGGAAGGGGCAGTACCTTCTTCCTAACCTCAGATCTCTCCGACGCGCAGCTCAAATCGAAGTCCACTCTCCGAACGCGCACTTTCACATCAAAACCTAGCTCGTGGCCATCGCCATCGCCATCGCCACCGTAACCCTTGTTCTCTCTGTTCGCCACAAGTGGTCGAGTCCTGCGATTCAGAGCCTCCCGCAAGTCCACAGTGATGTTCGGCCTGGGGTTGGAATCTTCTAAGAAAAGGCTACTGTCGTCTTCGTCGTCTTCTTCTTCTTCGTCATAATACTCCCCCTCCTCTCTAACCCTAACCTCGAACCGCCCCGCCGTGCCTGGCAGCCTTCTTGCCATTTGCTGGTGCTCGCGCACCCTCTCATACATGTCGATGTTCATGGAGATCATGCGATGCTCGGGCTCGAATTTGCGCTTGCTCGCTGCCCCAGCCTCCATGATCATGCCCTGGGATGATGCGGTCCCACCATCCTTAGTGACCACATCCAATCCATGTCCTCCATCATGCAACCGGCTCTTCAACGCGATCATGCGGTGTCCCGGAGGAGTGTTCAAGATCTTCTTCGGATTCAAACTCTTCTTGGGCGAGGGGACTCGGCGGATGAGTGTCTGCAGCGGTCTCCTCACGGGAGAGGCGTCATAGCGAGGCTCTGTCCACTTGATGAGGCTCCGACCGTTGCTGGTAGTGTCATCAGAGCGCGTCTTGATGCGCTTCCAATGGGATTGCCGGTCTCTGCTGTCATCCTCCTCATCTGAAGAATAGACGGGGATGTACGATAACGGATGGTGGGGTGCTGCATCAGCTTTCTTCGGAGACTGGAATGCAGTCTCTGAAGGGGTTGACTGGTCATGTGACGAATCGATCATCGTCATCTAATGAGCTCGCACACACTTCCTCCGCATTGCAATGACTTCAAGAGAATTTCACGAATGCGGAGCAATGTGGGGACGAATCATGCAAATGAACGCTAGCCTAAGTTGCCAAACCTCCAATCTTAAACCCTCTAAAACTATRCACATGGAAGACGATCTTCCCCAACGCACAATTCCACTCTCAAGCTACGGATTCACGAAACTTAGGAMCCAAGATTCACGAGGCTTAGCGGCCAATGCTGCACACAAAAAAGGGATAGAACCAGATCWTCCAAACACCAATCTCACCACCACTYTGCAAAATCTCCAACCCTTCCTCCCTATCAACTCATCAGTGCAATGCCGAGCTCTGAACTATCACCTACGACTCCCACTAAACCCTATCGAATCCAAGAGAAAACAATCACTAAACTCCGGCGCAGTACCATCACAGATCCACAAATGACAACCACAACAATGTCACCCAATACCAATCCCACGCCGCTCAARGGGCCCAATAGCCAAAGGAKTCGCCACTCAAAAAGCTACAATCTCCCAAGCAAGAGTGAAGTGTCGCAAAATAAAACTAAGAGCCCACTCACAGTGAGATCCACTCCAAAACTAAAAACCTCAAAAACAATTCAAAACTCGAAAACAGAGGCATGAATRAGAGACCTCTCCTCCAGCTTCAAATTCCCAAGAATTCAAATCTGTTTCAAGGATGGAATGWATCTAAACCAAACGAAGCGATTCCAGARCTCAGCAATTGCGACGATACCAGCCCCTACACCCACCCACGGAGACGTGACGACGCTGGGGCTCGATTTGAAAACAGAGTTTCCAGACATCGCCCGATTTTCAGCCGACAACGCGGATTCCGCCACATGGGGGGCGCTCCAATACGAATTCCGCGTCGATAGGGCGCTCGATCCCGGTGGATTGGCGAAAAGARTGCGCGGATTGAGCAGCCAGACTGATACCGGCACTGCTCCGTCAAGCTCTCTCCGTCTCGGCGTGCTCAGGCAGGGTTCGACGGGAGAACGAATGAATAAACGCTCCGGATGAGGTTCATCTAATAGAGGTGATCCAACGGGCGGATGAGGACTGAGGTGGCGTCATCGACGGCGTTCGTGGGTGTCTGCAAGGAGCGCGGGAACTTCAGTATTGGATGGAGCGCGGGAACTTATATTGTGGTGATGTTCGTCCGAGTAGGGGTAACTTGTTCATCCGTTTGGGGTTTTCAGTTCATCCGTGTGGGGAAATTCATCCGTGTTATGTATGGAAAGTCTACCGGTAGTAGATTTGGGGCTATGTTCTCTCATCCAATTTCCTCGTTCCAGTAATTTTCCCGCCACAGTATTGTGACAATTGTTAGTGTGGCTAGGTMAGTGAACTGGTGGGGAGGCTACAAAAGAATCATTTTATTGGCCCATGAATTACTACTTACCTCAGAAATGCCGGCATTTTTGGGTTAAGAAATCTATAGGAAGCAGTTAAAACACTACTGGAACCCTTAACCATAGGGATCTTTTGGTTTAGTCATTCAAGTGTACTATTCCAAAATTTTAAAGTGAACTGTAAGATCAATGTGCCTAAACTTCAAAATGTAGGATTTTGTAGCCCTTCCAAAAGGTGAAGTTTTGTCTTTCAACATTTTTAGGAAAAAACACATACTATGCCCTATAACTTGTGCAGTTTGGTCAATAAGTTGGAAAATGAGTTGAAAATATATATAAATTTTTTAACTAAAACAACTTTCATATTCATTTTCTTAATTGTAAAGTAAAAGGTGTTACTAAATGAAATACATATCTAATATGCTAATAACTTTTGGAAGGGTTTGAGACTTGTTAATCTCAATGGTGAGAATGTTCTAATAAACAACTAACATCCTTTATTTTTATTTTTATTTGAAAATTTTCAAAATTGAGAGCAAAAGACGGCTTTACATGTATTTTATACCTTCATTGCGCTGCAAAATATAACTCCTTGTAACTTTTACCTCATTATTTAGAATTCAATTGTTCAAGTGTTTTTGAGTAGGTGTTGGTCTATAATAATAATTAAATTTTTTTTGTACATATTTTGTTGCTTGTTTTCATATTGAAATTGAAAAAACTCTTCTAACTTTTGTAACATGTATCGGAATGACATGAGACAAAGCCTTGTGACATGTAAACTATGATGAATAGCACCCATTCTAAAATTCCAAATTATGAAGTCAAGAAAGCCTCCTAAGTTTCAAAAAGTTTGCAATGAGCTCTTTGATCCTTTGGAGATTACAGGATATTATTGTTCCTCGGGAACAACCCAAAGAATTTGGCAAAGTATTTATAGGATGGACAAGCAACTTAACAAATTTTGTGGTAATTTCTTTAACTTCAATTGAAGCAATTTCAACTAAAGCATTCTCCCTTGGGCAACTTAAAAAAAAAGCGCTCCAAATTTCCACCCCTAACAATGAAAAGCACTTTCTCTCCAACAATCAAATTTAACTGCATTCGATGCTTGCTCAGAAGAGTGAAAAAAACATATGGATTGTTTTAAGGAGCCATTGTTGCTAGCTCTTGTAATTTGAGTTTGTTTTGGCAAAAGGCCCAAGGGGCACAAAATGTCTTTTAAGGGGACCGGAGAGGTTGCTCAATACACCATTCAATGATGAGCTTTCACCTTCCTCAAGTCTACGGGCAAACTCAAAGCTACTATCCAAAATTCTAACAAACTCTTCAATGCAAATATTCCACATCCAAATTGTTATTTAGAATCCAAAATATGTCACGATAGATGTGTCTAATAAGAACAAACAAAGAAAAAGATATTAAAAAATTGGTACATATATAAATAGTGTAGATGCTATCGTGAAACTCCTTTGAAAGGCAATTTCTTTTGGATTTGTCCTTCAAGGGTTAAGTACTTCATGTTACTTTGGATATTCTTTAAAGATGAGGCAAGGTAGAGAACTCATTAAGACCCAATCCAATTTGGAACTCATGTAATATTTTTTTTTCATACAGATGTATAATAAATTGCACATAGTATGGAATTGGAGATCAAAGGCTTGGAATTGGGTTGGAAAATCACCATTTCATAAATTCAATGAACACCACAATGCAACTTCTACACATGGCAAAAAAGTTCAACCATTGTTGCATAATTTTAAAGGATCCTTTGGGATTGTCAAGTAACCCTTGATAGGAATGAAAAGGGACACATTAGCATCAAGAAGGGCAAAAGAAAAAAAATCAAAGGATGTTTTTAAAACGTATTTTGGTCAATTCATTTTCAATAAAATAAAAGACACATTATTGGTTGTCAAAACAAAACCACATAGCCACTAGAATCCACAATGGGCTCCAAACAAAAATTTGTAAATCCAAAAAGTGTAACTATCTACATTAACCACAGATTCACAATGGGCTCTTTTACCTAGAGAGAAGTCAAATATTAAAATTGTCCTTTAAATGGGCAAACAAGTATTTTCATATTGAAGAATGGATGATTTTTATTTAATTTTTTTTCAACATCTTTATTAAGTCCTTAGTGCTCCAACATCCAAATTTTGACAATGGACAAAGAAATTCTCATTCATCCAAACCAATGTTTGACTCTTACAAAACCATACTATTGTATAATGAAATTGATGAAATTGAAGTCAATCGTGTATAAATTTTTAATATAAAAATATGCAAAAATTCAAGAAAAGATTATGGCACTAAGAGGCTGATACTACAAATATATTACAGGATAATTCCAAATCTTTAGGGGAGGGCAAAGGGAGCTTGAAGAAAAGTGCATAATGTTATATTTCTCATCCTCATTCTTATAATTCTCATTCTTGTGAACATCTTTTATAGGTTCAATATGGAAAGATAGACCCATGGCCACTAATTTCAAGCCTCATTGTCCACCACATTGTTTACTGCCATTTGCAACAACTAGATATAAATGAAATTTTTTAAATTTATTTTTCAAAGATGAAGCCATGTCTACTACAAGTCATGAAATCTTCAAAAATTTTGAGGAATAATTTGAAATTATTATGAATTTCTTGAAAAACAATTGAAGAACATTCATATAAAACATAGATTATAGAATATATTCATAAAATTTGAAATTTTCAAGTTTATAACACTGCGTATGAACCAAATTACCATGTCACTCTAAATTAGAAAATCAACAAACCGTGTTACATGCCCTAAATTCCTATTGCTGTAAGATATTGAAATTTATGAATTTTTCAAAATTTCAAAATGGAATAGAAAATGCACTTGATAAGATTCATACAGCACTTGAACTAAAAACAACATCAATTTTGTGGCTAAAATTCACATCAAGAGTAAATAGCAAGAAATGGCCGAAATGGAGGGATTTGTGGATCAAGCATCTCAATCTTCTTTAGAAAGGTGAATAATTCTATTGTTAGGGAATTTGCGATACTATTAAGTGAAAATGCACTCAATCAACTTTTTAATAAAATTGGATTAAAAATTTTCTTTCCATCCTATGGTCTGAAGTGAAGCCATCCAACAGACATTTTGCGTCTTCAATAGCATTTCAAGGTTAAGTTTGGTTACTAAGAGCTTTTTCATTCTCATTATTGTGCATGGTAATCAATCATATCATCTATAGATAAGGAGAAAAGAAAATGCCCACAATTGAAGAGCTTATGTTTAAAATCATTGCATTTGGTTTAGATTCATGCAAAGAAGATTTAACACAAATTAACTCTTACTAAAGTAGTGATGACTGATGAGGCATGATTTCAAGCCATTTTTTCCTTTGATACAACCCTTCTAGATGAAGTATTAGTTGAATTTTTGTGAAATCTTTAACCAAAGGTGTGTTCACTGCAAGAGAAAGGGATGTTTTAAATAAGTTTTTAAATATAGTCCTAGACATAAGATTATGAGGAGATATTTAAGGAGATTTTTAGTAAAAATTTAATAGAAATACATGTCTTTTTAGTCAAATTTTTTTGAAAATCACCTAAAAGGTCATTATTTATAATCTTATGTCTAAGACTATACTTAAAAACACACTTAAAATATCATCTTCTCTTGTAGTGGCATGGTTTCAACTTTAGCATGATGCCTAGAAAATTTCATATCAATCCAAATTGCATTTAATAAAAGACGCCGCATAAGAGTTATGCCTCAAAATGACGTTTTTTTCAGGTTACAAGCAATTTCAAGCATTCATTAAAAATAGGTCCAATTCAAGTGAAAAGTTTTTTACATACTTTAAACAAGCTTGTTTACATAATTCCAAAAGTTGAAAAACATAAGAGCATATAAATTTTGACTTAAGCTACAAGCCTGTAAAATTGGACATTTCTTCATCAACAAATCTTCAAAACTTAAATAGCCCAATTTCAATGATTGATGATTTAAAATCATGTGCTTGTATGCAACTTTGGGGATTGTACTAACAAGACATTAGATGTTTTTTGAGGCTAGGAAAAGGCCGTTTCAAGCCTATTTCTAATGGAGTGTGGGAACAACTTGTTGTCATAGTTATAAATACTATAAATGAATATAGAATTTTGAATTAAAAAGGGACTACTTCAAAGTAAAAAAATTTATTGAAATCACGACTTATGACTTTATAGGTTAAAAAAATTCTTACCTTCAAAGAGGCCCAAATTCCATAATGCTACTATAGAACAACCCATTATGGGCTCAATTAGGAATTTGCCTTCATGTCATTGCTAAATTAAAATTTTCTTTCCCACATTAGGACAAGTGTGAGAAAGAGGGTTGCTATTATGTGAGCATAGGAGTGTGAGCCCATGAGCCTACAATACTACACACCTACATTATAGGTGTACATACTATAGAAATCATCTATGATTATAGGATGTATATGTTGCAAATACCCATATTATAGGTGTTTATGATACATACACCTTCTATATTGTGTGGTATCTATGTTATAGTTACCTATAATGTAGGCTCAATGCTCACAAGCTCGCATTCTTGGGCCCAAAAGAATCTATAAACAACCCCAAAACCAACAATATTAGTCATTTTACTTGCCTAAAGCAATTAAAATATTTCCTAACATGGCCACAACATGAAGGTCTATGAARTCACTTTTTGCAGTAAATTTAAGCTTACACTCAAAAAGTAGAAGTTCCTAAGTTATAATAATCACCTATCATTTCATTACTATCACGTAAGACATTGATTCTAGCCACTAAATAACATTTAGTAGCAATCAACCCTTTTTGGGGGGGCGAAATTGGGCCAGATTGCACCATTCAATATATATAGGCGAATACATATTAAAGAAAAATAATAAAAAAGATAAAGAAATCGCCAAATGCACGCCTAGAGTTCAGGGCTAGCAGCCGGAAAGCCTTAGTTGCTGCCAGGGTCATAGCCAGGTTTTCCCCCCAAGCGACATTTGAAATGTGGATGTTGGCGCCAAGTTGTTGCAGTCCCGCCCCACAAATCACCCATCGAGCCCCCCCCCCTCAATTGAGCATATCGCCATTAGGAGCCTCTTTTGTGGAATGCACATCGCCAATCCTGCTACATTCGTTTAGGATTTTATCGCCCTAAGAATCCACTGCATTGAAAGTCGATGCGGCCAGATTTTGTACAAGATCTTCCACCATGTCGCACTCCTTCATTTCCACTCCTTGTCATTTGATTGCTTCCTTCCGCTATTGCAGTTTACACCCTCTCCACTCGCCCAAAGTTAAGCGTCTTGGTATTAGGACGGCTCACAATGGTTTCTGTGCATTTGGTGCCACTACTTTCTTTCATTGTTGTGCTGCACTGCCCCATCTCAATGGAACGTCCAAGCATTTGTGGCCACATTGCCTTCATTGTTTTCAGTCATGATTGTTATCAGAGGACTGCGAGAGGCTTTAGGCGACCTCATAGTATTTTAGGGTATGTGGGCATGGAGTACGGTATCCTCCTTCTCTTCTTTATTGCAATGAGTTCCAAATTACAATATACTTGTTTTGCGGTGTGCTTGCATTGTGAGTTGTGCTTCTAGTTTTTTAATTTCTCCACGACGCCATGGGTGAAGAGTGGTTAGCCAATGATGGTTAATATTGTCTTGGTTCTGTAGCAACGCTATGTTTTGACAGAGCTCGCCAACAGCTTGTGTAGTCTAACCAATTTGTGGGGTGCTGACGTTGTTCTTGTAGTAATTCTCTGTATTTTGCAGGATTCATACATGTTTATGGCAATGGGTGATGATCGAGATTATAGTCAAATGGAGGAAAACGAAAGCCAAGGCCATACAGTAGCTAAGGTAGAAGTTCTCATGCAAGCTACAAATCTTGTCTTCGAGGAAGTACCCCCTAATGTTGCCGCAAACATTGTTAATCGACCTGCACCAAAGAAGGCAACAAAGGCAACAGTAGAGCGACGCCGAGAGCTGAAGAAGAAGTTTGTTTGCCCCAAAGACAGCAAGGCCCGCCACAATGCCCAAGCGGCTGCATCTATAGCAAAAAACTTCACTAGCTCTCGGAATTCGTTAAATCCTGAGCCCCTCGTGTTGAGCAGCTCACAATCAACCCCTTTCTCAACAAGTGCTCAGTCTCTTATAGATACCAATTCTCTGAATGATGTGTCTTTAGACACAGTCTTCTTGGGCTCCGTGCCTCCCCCCCCAATCACAAGGCAATAGTAGAAATAGTGTGGAATCCAGACCTCCCCATAAAGGTCTCGAAGTCCATCGGCAACTGCGAGCCGATTTGGTGGAGATTTTGGATGGGGAAGAGGACATCAAGTCAGATGACGACTTCCAAGAAGCGCCTAAACCCAAGAAACCTAAAACCAACTATGATCGCACTCGATGGTTTCAGAATGAGTGGGCTGCTAAGTTGGTGTGGGCTGAACCCATCCGAGGAAGTAATGGAAAGGTGTACCTTGTCAAGTGCACCGTTTGTTCAACCTTTGAGAAGAAACCAAAGATTCTAGGACCAAAGTGGGACACACTTACCAAACACAAGGGGCACAAGAAGGCTACATTTAATATGCCAAAGTTCAATGTCAAGGCTGGTGAATGGTATGTATCTAAGACTAGCAAACACCAGATCAACCTACGCCATTTTGCTGCCAGACAAACCTCTTTAGCTTTGGAGCAAGTGAATCTGAGCACGTCTGTCTCGAATTCCAAGAGGATAGTTTAGTTCAATACACTATTTCAAATCCTATCTTCGGCGGGGTCAATGGTGGAATATGAGGAGAGATAGGTGCTATATGCCTTTAGAAATGTCCCAAATCTCCCCCGTATGCACTAGACCGATTCCTCTGGCTGGAAGATGGCAAAGTTTTTGTTTGAGAAAGTTAGAATCTCCATTCGGAAGAAGATTACATCTGAGAGTTTTCTTGCTCTTACATGCGATGAAGTCACCTTCGTAGACAACGGCAGCTGGCTTTGCATTCATGCTTACGTTGTAGAGAATTACGTTCAAAGTCCTCATTTTACCTCCGTGCAGCGCTTAGTGGATGGCTCTGGCGCAGATAGTTTGACTCTCCTCATCATGAAGGCCCTAGAGACTGGGGGAGATCTTACTTTCAAAGAGATTTCAAGGAGGTTGTTGTGCGTTGGTGCAGATGGAGTCTCCACATTTCAAGGAGCAAGAACTAGAGTTACGACTCAGATAGCTACAAAGTATGCTCCGTTTTGCAAGAGAGTGCATTGCGTTGCCAACAAGTGCAACCTTGCAGTGAAGTCCTTGTTTTCTTTGCCTATCTTTGGAATCATTGAGCAAGTCATCCAGAAGACACATGCGTATTTCAGCAAGAGTCCTAAGCGGTTGTCAGAGTAGCAAAAGCTTGCAGAGGTGATGGAAACTCAAGGCTTAAAGCTGCTGCTCCAAGTGACGACAAGACATGTGTCATTGTTGGAACCACTGCGGAGATTGCTAGCAGAATACCAAACCCTGTTGGCGAAAATGAAAGCCGACTCACCAAAGAATGACGCCGCTCAAGTAAGGCTCTCCCAACTCTTAACTTAGTCATTTGTTTTTGTTGAATTGAAGGAGTAGCCGGAGCCACGTGCCTCTGTTCAGTTATCTTGGAGTGATGCTATGTTCATCGAGAAGATCCAAAGACCAAAGCTTTTTGTTCAGGGTTATTTGGCTGGGTATGATAGAAAAGTCGGTGATTTCATAGGGGTTATTCTGCCCTTAGGAACTCTATTTTGCGTTTCAGTGAGCCTTTTTTTCATTCTGATTTACTGTATCAATTTCTGTGGACCCTGTGTTGATCAAAAATTGTCGTGATCACTGTCGCTCCTTTTTTTGTATACATTCTGGTTTCGTAGAAATAACTCTTCATTCTTGCATATTGCACGGTCTTCGATTGAGGTACTATGTTTATAGCAAAATTAGGTCTTCGGTCCAGACACTCTCTTTTAGACCTGCGCTAATCATATGAGAGAATAGGCACCGTTCTTTTAATGAACGAGTGTAGTTAGTCTTCCAATTTTGTTTAGGGTCCTTTCCATTTTGAAAACTAACTTCAATATTTCTTGTATTCTATAGAAATGCTTGGGATTCATGCTTGATCCCTACGCACTTTGCGGTATGACAACACTCATGCCCTTGCTCGAATCTATGGACTTTCTTGTGACCTTGGCACAAAAAACAGACGTCTACATTTGCGACTTCGTGGCGGCTCTGAAAATAGCGGAAAGTCAGTTATATACCCTCTACGTAAATACCCACACTGCATTTGCAACGGACGAGTTCTGGGCCTTCAAGAACATCTTGGATTGTTCCCACAACCAAATTAATATACAGTGGGTCTCAAACCTCAATAATCGGTCTGCGCACGCAACTTGTGTTTACTGCTAACGGCGAGAAGATTTGGGCTACCCATGATGACAAGCCCGTGGATCGACAGGTTTTGGAGTCATTGGTATCAACTGTGAAAACGGAGTGCACTGGTAAGGCCTTCTATTGTTTCTTAAATGACTATATTTTGTATGATGTTTCTCTCTTCTGTTTTTTTGTGATTTGGAGTTTAGAGGGACCTTGATTGCTTCAAAATTGTATGAGTGCTCAGTGTTTAGTTTGCAAGCACGTGATCCGAGAACTTGGCAGTGAGTCAGTGACTTACATGAGGCTGGCTATTTCAAACTTTATAGGAGGTCGGCTATTTCAAACAGGGTTATAGTGAATTTCAATTGGCAGGACTTGTTTATCTCCACGCATGTTAGGGCTTCTTTGGGCTCTCCAACCAAGACTGCCTTTCAATCTTTTAGCTCTATATTATTGTTCATGTGTTTATGGCTTTTGTTTGACTCACAATTGGGAGCTTTGTCGTCTGCAGGGGCAACGAAGAAGTTGCTGAGGGAGCTGGATTCCCATTTCCCTTCCCATGCCATCATGGACGCCTTCCGGATTGTTTACCCACAGTATTGGATTCAACTTGAGGCCGAAGAGTACTTCCCAAAGCATTTATCTGCCCTCATGTCATACTACTGCAAACCCAAGCTCATACATGCGGACAAGAAGTGTTTGGTCCCACCTATTCTTGATAGGCACAACCTACAGACTTAGCAGGGCTTGTTCAAGTTGGCAATGCTGAACAACTCAAAAAAAGCATTTGGAGCCACCATTTGAACTAAATCCACTAACACGACTTTGGCGTTATCTGGACACATGTACAGTGTTAAAGGTTAAAGCCTTCCTTGAGTTTTATAAACTTGTTGACATTGCTATTGTGCTTGTCTTGGGGTCCATGGAGGATGAACATTGCTTCGGTTTCCTTTTTTTCTTAAAGAACAAGCTCCGAAACTCTTTGGACACACATTTGGAATGCGTTGTTGGCATGTACTCCCAGAATTTTTTTTCTCTGGAGAACTTTCCCCATAAAAATGCTTACAACAAATGGGCGGCAAGAGATGAACGACGGTATGGGTTGTGAGCTCAGTGCTATCAGCTAGTACAATCTTACATTCAAGCTTGCTGTAGGTCTCTTTATATAGTGGATGGATCCTAGTGTGACCATATGACATTACATTTCTACTGTTTTCCAAAGACTTTATCTAATTTCACTCGAACTTTATAATTTTGTGTCATTCTCATTGTTCTCTACTTGTTTCGGGACATGTAGCTAGATTTTACCCTGATCACAAATTGGAGGTTCCTGACTGTCATTCTGAAAAATCTTCAAGGCACCAGAAAACAAAATGTCTGCTTGGCTAATTCGCCATTTCCACATTACTTGAATTTTGCTTGGTGCCAGAGTTTGCCAGGGTTTCGAAGCTAGTAGTGCCAAGTACAGAATCTTAGAAAATGAGTATCGCTAGCACAATTTGTAAAGGAAATGTGAGCAGTGGCCATGTGGGCACTTGAAAGAATCAGCACTGTAGCCAGTTTGGCTTTGTCAGAAGAAAAAAAAAAGGTCTGGTAGCAATTAGTGCTTCTACCTTCTCCTGAACAAAATGATGTGAAATATTCCACGCCCAATCAATAGCTAACAAGACACCTGTCAAATGGTGTCAAAACTTAGCCAAGGACTTTGGAAAGCAATTGTACTTCACACTAGGGTCAAGGGTATTTTATGTACTTTCAAATAAAATCGTGACCAAAAAAGCTATTTTAAACAAAATTGAATCTAATTCATTGACATCAATGTTTTAACATCAAAATTCCTTCATTTTGTTTAGAAAGCCATCCATAATTTGTATTTTTAGATGAGAAGCCAACTCCTTATATACATATGGGGTGGTAGGAGGTAAAACAAACATTGTCGTATATATATATATATATATATATATATATATATATATATATATATATATATAAAAGAGGTAAGAACTCAATTGCTCATAGTGAAGTATTTGTAGTAGAATTTTAGACCTTTTTTAGGCATGGTAGAGTAACTTCTTTATTTTTATTTTGAACTAAAAGAAGTTGGGAATTTAAGTTAAATTTCATCTTCAAAATTAAGGTATGATTTTAGACCTCATTTAGGTATGGTAGAATAATTTCTTCTTTTTAATTTTGAACTAAAAGAAGTTGGAAATTTAAGTTAGATTTCATCTTCAAAAATCTGATTGAGATTTCTAACCTCCAATCAAAAGTTATTGACAAAGTTAAGAGAGGGGTTGGAATGAACAATTTTTTTTGACAATGTGTTGGAAAAATCTACTTTTTTAAACAATTTAGAGTGTATGACATCTAAACCAAATTTCTACGTCATTCAACATTAAAATGCCAATGCAAGCTTCAAATTACAAAAAAGATACTCTATTCTCTCTTTCAACATTATGAGTATGGTTGAATCCCAACTTGGAAAGCCCCCATTTTGTAAGGTAGAAACACCCATTAGCACACACTGTGTTTCCATTCTTGTATCCTAAACTCACCTAATTGTGTCCCTAGACTAATTGTGTCCCTAGACATAAGGTAGCATGAGCACCCATTCTTTTTACTGAATCCATTGTTCGACATTAGAGTTTCCTTGAAAATGTGCTCAAAAGTACCTTGGAACCAAAGAGAATACCCAATTTCTTCACAAAAAATGGGCAACTTCAAGCCTATAAAAAGAAAAAAGGTAAATGTGTTAAAAAATGTCAGATTGTAATTATGGTCCTAAACTCCGTTGCCTCAATGTTTCCAAAACCTCATTTCATCCATCTTGCAAAGCCAAAAGAAATAAAAATTGTGTACTCAAAATTGGCCTCCTTCAATTCAAGCCTCCAAAATGGAAGGAGGACACTCAAAACCTTCTTGAAAGAAAGGCCACATAACCATTTGTCCAAAAAACAAAAAAGCCTCCAGAAACATTGGGTTGAATTGAATCTTAAGAAACCATCCCCGTGGTTGGTGGGCTCTAATTTCTTAAGATTTTGATGTGAGAATCAAGGTAAATTTACTAGGACTGCAAATTTAGGTGCTCTAGTGAGTCTGACTTCGAAAATTCAGAGAAAATAGATGTCATTTTTTTGGAATTTTTTTCAAAAAAATTAATTTGTCTACGAAATTTCATGATTTTCAGTATACTGCAAAAGTATTCTTTCTAGGAAAACATGCCTCCAACTGCGCTGAAATTGCTTAAATTAGAGCCAATGGGTTCTTGTACCTTACCTTTGCAGATTTCAAATTTTGCAGATTTCATATTTAGGACCTATGGGACAATTTCAGTGGTCTAGGGAGCCTGTACTTTGGAAAATCAGAGAAATTACATAAAACCAAAAATCTTATTTCTTTTTTTTAATACTCATGGTTTTCACTCGCTAATACTACAAAAATACAATTTCTAGGAAAAAGTGTCTCCATAGCTTACATAGACGGTTTTGGGTGCTTCCACCTTAAGTTGTTCTCAGAATCAAAACAAACGTTTTGAAGATAAGGACTGCAGCATCAAAGGATAGTCAAGCAAACAGTACAATTTAAACATCGGAGGGATGAAATCATCAAACTGCAGAAACACTGGTTCTGAATTTAGTCAAAGGCTAATCTGCCGAGGTAAATACACATTGAATAACTCCACGGCGATATAGCAGCCGCTAAATGTCTAAGACGTTGGCTAACATGATCCTCAGGCTCGCCGATCATCTGCACATCCAGAAATCAATCATAATTCACTCAGTTACATTTGATACTGTCGTAGGCAAACATTCGGAGCCCTAGGTTGCTCTAAAATTCAACACTTCAACAACTTACACTAAGAAATTAAATGTCTTGAGGGTTTTAATACCCTGTATATCTATATCTAAGAGGAAATGCAAACTCGAAACAGAACGGGAGGGTAGACACAACATAATCGCCACTGACCCAGAATCATCATCCTATATTCGTAGAAACTAGAAACAAATTGATGAGGATGTAAACCACCTAATCATCTCCAATAGACCATCTTTCTATAAAAGCTTAACCTTCATAACTTTCGCATCCAGTATCCAAATGCGCAGTGTTTGATCTACTATCACTGACTAAGAATAAAAGTGTAAAACAGTAACCATTCTACCAWTAGAAACTATGCTCAACGCAGTCTCAGGTGTCGAACCTAAAATCCTAACAAGCATAGCAGAACAGAAAGTAAGAAAACCCACAACCATCGTGAGTTAGGCCAACAATTCGTTGGCTAATAATTTCTTGCGACTCTCAGAAACCSTAAACCTGTAATAGGGATAGAACACGTACACAGTGATGACGAATCATATTSTTYAGCTCATCTACTTCTCAGATGAGTTGGGTCCCCTCTTCTTACCGAATCCAACCACTGCAAAATAAAATTTAAGATTAGGTCAGAACTATACCAATCTAGTAGAGTTCCAAAGCGGAACAACGGAAACCCCAAATCAAATTTTTTTTTAAAAAGAAAGGAACCTACCAGCAGTCACAAACCGGCGGTTGTACTGCATCCTCTTGTGAGCGCGGCCCTTCGGCTTCTTCTTCTTGTCTTGCTTGGCAACCTTGGGGGTCTGACCACGCACCTTTCCGGCACGGGCCAAGGAACCGTGAACCTTACCTGAAGTGCAAACACCACAATTGAAATATCCAATCCGCATCCAAAGAACCCTAAACCCGAAAGGTCTTCAAACCCTACTGAATTCGACCTTCARTGACRMCAACCGAAATAAGCACAACATGAAAACACTGAGGCAGTGGCAAAATAACCTACTCATGATGATTGATAGGAGGCGAGCAAACTCGGTAACAGCGGCTGCGTCGTCTGCGATGATCTCGTTGGCGAGTGAAAAGAGAGATACAGTGGTAGGCTGCCGTGCTTTCAAAGAATCCCCCTCTACGAAACCCTAATTCTTCCGTAACGAATGAAACTCCGAAATCATTACTGTACTCATCCGGGCCCGTATGGATGAACGTGCTGTCGTTCTCTTCGACAAGGGTTGGACTGTTGTCCCTCCACGTTCTAGAAGAGACCTAGTTGATTAATAATTTGGGCGGGGCAGAATGTTTTTTTTTTAATTTTGGGTATGCGGTGGGGGACGTTTCCAAGGGCGGACTCAACCCTCAGCGGGCAAGGGACTCCTCCTGTGCAAGAGTGGAGATGCTCTAAGTCTCCAAAGTCCGATAATTGACATACTTGGGGAGTCTAAGGTGTCTGGGTACATCCAAAACCGTCACAAATTGGTCCAATGCCTAGTTACTATTGTTAGGCTAGGCAAGTGAAAGGAGGTTCCAATGCACTAAAGAATGCGACATTTGGATACTAAGTATATGCGAAAATCATGAAGGGTCAAATTTTGGCTCTAAAATCGTTTTTTCCACATAGTTACACAATTGATTTTGGAGATGTATAGAGTCTCAAGATGGCTGTTTTAGATGAGGGGCAATTTTTGGAGTGCCTATCTTATTTCTTTCTGGATTCTTTTTAGGTTTCAAAAAGTTGGTCTAAATCCTAGACAAAGTATATCTTCGTGAGAAATAAGACTCTATACTAACTAATTAAATTTGAATATAGGGAAGGAACACTAGAATGGATCCGTGCTAATTAATTAAATAAAAAGCAAAGGTTAGGGACCATGATTTGGATTGTAGGAAGTGTTTAAGGTAGGTCAACATGAAAAAATGTAACATAAATATTAAGCTCTTGGCTCTTTGTAAATGGTGGGTGGTAAATAAAATATAATCTCTACAAAGAATATTCATGGACTTCACATTTAACCCCTCAAGTCCGAAGGCCATTTTTTTGTCAAAAACCACTTAAAACTGCCATTTTTGTTGCATTCACCCAAGAAAACAAAAAAACAACTTTTTATTAAAATCTAACTATAGGATCTTGTACTTCACTTGTCTTGGATAATGCGATAAAAATTTCATGAAGTTTGACCGTATAGATTGGAAGATATTAGCATTCAAAGTTGAAAAAGAAAGCTTTTTTGAACACTAGCTTGCAATTTCAGATGACTTTGACCGCCATTTGTAAAAACATTTTGCACTATAGACTTTGAGTTTAAAAAATCTTATGTTGAAGAATTGAGTTGAAAGTCTTGAAAAATAATTTAAAAAAAAAAAACTTGATTTTCAATCTTTAAAAAATTGTTAAGTAGAAGTAGGTCTATGATTGAAAGAAAAACTAAATGGTTAATAGCTCTAAGATGGTGATATTGTTCTAGAAATTAAACTTCACCTTGTCCAACAGTTTTTTTTTTTTTTAATTGTGAAAATTGTATTGAAAAATGAATCCTATATGGGTTTTTTTCAAGAAGATCCTTGTATTGCCCGAAAAACAAGATTGTCCATAACTTTCTCTTTACTAGTCCAAATAGAATGAATCAAAGCTTCACATGTAGACAAAAATATATCATTTCAAGAAAAAAAATTAAAAAATTAAATATTGAATTTTTGCAAATTTTTTTCTGTTGTTCGCCGAGTTCAGGTTTGGGGGTTTTGTGGCATAACTTTTGCTCCCGGGCACCAATTGAAATAAAAATTATATTCCCACAAAGCTAATAAGTTTTTCTATTGTATGAGAAAGTTTCAAAAAGTTTCATAAAAAATCAAAGTCATAGGAACCTGCCCGAAATCCAATTTGTCCCCCGAGGGGACGATGAAACTTTAGGAGTTAAGTAAGGCTACATGATATGAAGAAGTATGCAAATTTTCAAAGCATAAAGATGCTGCCCTCTTTTTGCCCAAGTTTGGACCCATAAGAAAATAAATGCATAACTTTCTTGTTAGTGATAGGAACTTCATAACAAATAGATTTATTGAAAGTATGTTTTTTCTATTCTCATTTAAAAAATGAGCAAGAAAAAACAAAATTTCCAACTTCAATTTAGATACCCAAACTTTTCAAAAGTCATTTTGGCTTGTAGAAAATCTAAGGAGCTCAACAAAGTGTTGTCAATTTTCTGTTAGGCAAAATGGAAAATTACGTCTTTTGGCATTGGGTGTTGGGTTGTGCCCTTTATCCTCATGTATACTTTTCTACTATGACTTTAGGCCAAACAATGCTCAATCTTATACATCATCTATCATGGTTCCTCATCAAAATGAAATCCTAATGATCTACAACTTCATTAAATGTTTTTTTGAGACAAGGGAGGATGTTTCAAGCCTATTCCCCTTGTTGTACCCAATGCTATGAGTAAACAATTGGTTGCTATCAAGGTTATAAATGCTAAAAAATTTAAAATTAAAAAAAAATTGTTTTTAAAATCAAAAGAAAAAATTGATTTAAAAAAAAAAAAAAATCACATGGTCAAACATTAGATGTTTTTTCAGCTCCGTAGGACTACATGTTTAGGGCCACAAATGATATTACTACATAATATAATATTACAAATTCCATAATGGAACATGACAACAATAATGTTGTTGCCTAAAATGAGTTTATACATAGATTTAGATTTACATAGTGGAGATGTATTCATTAATAAGTTTTTGGAAATATCATCATAGCCACTTGTCAAATACTAGCAACTATTAGTGATGTATTGATATTAAAAAAATGAGGTTTAGTTGTTTCTTATTGCAATTCGCAAGTAATCCCAATGTTTATATTTGAAAGATATATATGAACTTCCACAATGTAGTGTTGTCATATTTTTTGCAAGCAACATTCCATTACAATGAAGTTGAGGCCTCCAAAAGGCAACTTTAATGCTGA
This sequence comes from Pleurozium schreberi, assembly GCA_006891605.1. Classification (NCBI taxonomy): domain Eukaryota; kingdom Viridiplantae; phylum Streptophyta; class Bryopsida; order Hypnales; family Hylocomiaceae; genus Pleurozium; species Pleurozium schreberi. The sequence continues at coordinate 40,092 of VACF01002483.1, read as the reverse complement.
TTATTTTGTGAACTTCAAATATATACAAAAGAACCTTTATATTTAAGAGATAGTGAATATATTGATTTTATTTGAAGTATGCATCATCCCTCTTTCAACACTAGAAAAAACCCACATTTCTTTTGGTTTTAGCCTCATACATGCATGTTTTACTAAGCATCAAGATGTCATCAAGTAATTTGCTTGGAAAGGCAAATCTTTGGTAATATGGTAGCAGGTATGGGCAAAGTATTGTAAAAGTAGTTCATGCCATCATTGACAAAAATTTCTAATTTGACACTGACACATCATTCTTAGACTTATAAGGTGATAACAAAAAACTAAAAAAAGAAATTCTCATTTTTCTTTTGTATGCAAAAGTTATGAGTTTTAAAAGTTTCCACCATGTTGTGCACTATAAGAGACCCTTGTTATATGTAGCGTTTTCATCATTTTTTGTGACGCATTTTTGTGGACATCCAATGAAACAACTTGTTTCTTTTGTTTCAATATTTATGTCCGATGTAACACCCAAATGTTACATTCCTTCATAATCTCATTCCTAATGGCAAAATGTTACACCCTTCATAATCTCATTCTTAATGGCAAAATTGTTTACATTGATACACTTAGACAAATCCTATGAAAAATGGTTCATCTTGAAGTTAGATAGCATGCATTTAAGTAAGAAAATTCATTGTATTGTAGTACGGTGCCCAATATGGCAACAAAGAATCTCTATGTTATTTCCAAAWCAACAAAAGTGTATCTATAATGTTCATCTTACTCACCTAAAGCGATCATTATATATTATAATATAGAAAGCATAAATAAATCACTTTCTTTAATGAATTTACACTGAAAATTTGGAAGTTCCTATAGAAGTCACTAAGGGTCATTGCAAGAAAGACCTGCCGTTTTTTGGACACTTTGCTACAGTACTCATGATTTTTCGGGAGTACTATAAAATTAGAAAAACAATTTTAAAAAAATATGAAAAATATGAAAAAATAAATATATATATATATATATATACGTTTAAGAAGAAGGTACCCTAGAAAGGAAAAGCATAGAAATTTTTTCTAACTAGGTGAACTAGAAAAGTGCAAAATCTCATGAAAATAGGTACTTTGACATTTTAATTTGTAATAAATAGGAAAATAATTTTTTTCAAAAATTAAAAAATTGCCAATTAGGGAAGAATTGATGGTGATGATGTTTCACCAAAAAAATGGTCTTAAAACCATCATCAACAATTTGAAATTGCGCGCAATGGGAGTGTTGTTTGCACTCATGTGGAGGACATAAAATAATAAATTTTTAGATTCCCTTTGGTAGGTCTATGCTTCTCTACTATGTTAATAGACCATGAAAATTTCAGCTCCAAATCATTAAATTTAGTGACTCACAACGTAGTGAAAACCTCTAAACCTCAAAGTGTGACAAATTAGCAAAAATGATTTTTAAATATAAATTTAATCTTTTAATTTTTTGAAAAATAAAATATATGATTATCATCAAGCTAGGCATCTCCAATAAAAATTTCAAGTTTAGGGGATATATGGTTCAAAAGTTATTGAAGATTACCAAAGAGCGACACTATTTGTGACGGAGAATAGGACAGGTCTGTCTTGCAATGACCCCTAATCACTCCAATCTTGTCAGCCAAGACATTGATTGTAGCCCAACTCTCATTTATTGAGCCCCCCATGAATGGAACCATTCTCTAGGTTTTAGTCATGGGACTTTTGACCTTATTTCTTTGAGCGTTTGCATCAACAAAGATTCATAGTAATGTGCCTCAAGATTATTCTTAAAAGCGTGAATTTAATGAAAATAAAAACATAAAAAGTTTACAATATCTTTTGAATACATGGAATAAAACTTTAAATTTTTTTTGCGTAAACAAACCTTTAGGTGATTCCATGTTTGGGTTACTACCATTGTATTTGTTTTCATTTGCATGTTGAGTTTTTCAAATAAATAATGTCTTTTTTCTAAATTGTATAATTGAATGCTTTTTTAGCTTCAACTTTTTGTAATAGGAAAAAGATAGTTTTTGACATTTTATTAACTTCWATAGATTTGTCTATTTTTTTTATCATAAAATCAATGCAAACGATAGTAATACTAAAAAAATATACTAAACTCTTGTATTCAAACACTTGTTACAAAGATTATTATATCATACATGTTTAATTTAACATTAAGAAAACAAAACTGAAACTTTATAATTCAAATCATTATAAATAGCTTTTTTTTGTTTTCTATAAGTATGATTTGATGGATTTATAGCATCTTAATTGAAATTGTTCCTATGATTGTTTCATTGATTGATTATGTAGTAGATGAGGGAACAAATCGTTGACCTTCATGTAAGATATTCTCAAAAAAAGAATTGTAAATATTAAGTTTTATAAATTGAGTCCAGATTTCAAATCTGTGATTTAAAAAATGTCATCTCCTAAAGGTAAAAAAGGAAGCGTATTGGTTCCTATGAGGAAAAAAAAGGCAAGTACTTATTTGAAAGATTGTCAAAATTAAATTAGGGTTTTATGTTGTTTATGAAATCATTGATTCTTCAATTAAGCATAAACTTAAAATAAAATTAAGTTAAGACTTTTAATATATTTACATGTTTACACRCGTGCAAACATTATGTAATTCTTCAGTTTCGAAAACCATCAGCTACAAAAGTCACAGTTAAACGTGGAAGTGCCATCATACRAGGTTTCCAAAGTGCTCTTTATGTTGATGTATGTTCTTCATCTATGAGACCCATTTTATTTCTTGTTTAACTAAAATATTAATTATTTGTATTGTATAATTTTGTCTTGCTCTTATATTTAATAGTTTGGTTAAATAGTAAGATAGACTAATGCAATTTATTAGCTCTAATAAAATTTCAAACAAAATTGATGTTATTGTGCAATTTATTACATGATACTAGTTAGAATCARCAACTACAAAAGCAAATGTTGGATTAACTGATATCAAGATTCCAATATGGCAACAATTAGCCATAAAAATATTGAGTGGTGGACATCCAAAAGCTTACATTGGTACAATAAAWWAAATWATGTTGTTATGTACTCTRATATTTACATGAAAGATTTTGYAATTAGATRTTATTTTTTAAAGATGGTAGTCTTTGGAATGGTTTTAGGATGTTTCTTTTAGCTMTGGTATTTACTTAAATTTCYTGTTTCCTATTTGAATATTGATACATTGCAAGTGTTGATCACACTTTGTAGAATTTTTTGAATTAACTCATCAACCACAACCTCCTGCCCCTTCTCCTGATTATGTGGATCCAAAAGATGTTATTGGAGCGAAACGAGTAAGTTCACACATTTTTATCAACAATTTGTAAATTGCATAGGAAGAATCGAGCAAAAGCAAGTTTCATTTAAAATGTGAATCATGCTTAAATTTATCTTCTATTTTACTTTTGAATTGTTATGCAATGATCCTATCACATGAGCATAGTAATGCAAGCATATACGGTATGAGCCTTGAGCCTAGATGTAAGTAGCACTAGAAAAAAAGTGTGTTGAACTCAACAGAACCATGCGGGCTAGGTTTTGTTGAGTTTTCCCTTTTCAACACAGAATTTTGCGTTTCAACTAATTTAAACATCAAAGTACCTATTTTCTTGAGATTTGGCACTTTTTTAATTTTCCTAGTTAAATAATTTTTCTATGCATTTCTTTTGGTGGTTACCTTTAACTTAAAGGTGTATACATTAGTCATATTTTTAAAAAATTTTAAAAATTATTTTTTAGATTTTAAAATCATGAAAACTATTGAAAACGCAATAAAATTGATAATTATTTCTTACAATCACCCATGTCCAAGTCTTAAATTTCAAATATTAAAAAATAAACATAAGTGAATGTACACTCACAAACATTTAAGTTTTCTCTCAATTTCCTTCCATTTTTTAAATTCTAGTCAACCATAGATGAAGTCCAAAATCATGAACTAATTACCAAAATCAATACATTTTATTATCATTTCAATTACAAGAATGATTCAATGATTATAGTTGGTTGACGCAGATACACTCAATCCTCTTAAACTGCACATGGAAAATGCTGAAACGGGTCTTCGTGAAGGTGAATGATACATTTTCAAAATCTTCAAAATCCATTGTATACTATTGTTGTTATTTATACAAACACAATTTTATTTCTATGAATATAATATAAATAYGTATTTTGAATTTTTAAGAAAATATTTTTTTGTTGATTATATAAAAACAACATGAATGATTTTTTCTTATAAGTGTAAACAATGTTTGTCTACACCACAATAACAAAACAAAAAAATGAAACCGATATTTTTAATAGATGGAATATTATACTTCTTTGCAACAGAAAACTATGAAGATGTTTTTCTAGCAAACTATGAAATTGCCAATCTATTTGAAGAAGTAAAAGACAACAAACAAGCATTATTTTATTTTTGGAGAGCACTCCATGCAACAAAAAAAACCAAAATTTCAAAACATATAGCAGAGGTATTGATTAATACTTTGAAAACATGAATCTACTATATTTCAATAAAAACTTGAATAGAAGTTCTTTAGAAATTTACTTGAAATTATCTTAGAGTTAAAAAAAAGGTTAAACGAGTCCTAAAGAGCTTACAAGTGTCATATGTACAAGTCTTAGTTAGTCAAATGATATAGTTTGCATATATGCTTGTAATTTACATTTAAAATAAATTGATGTTAATAAGAATTATTGTGCACTGCATTTTGAAATGACATTTTGTTTCAATTCCTTGATAGAATAACCATTTCAACATTCATATAGAGAAAATTAATCTAAGTTTTTATAATTTTTAAAGCTTACAACCTTTTGAGAATTTATCATCAATAGTTGAATGAACAAATTTTGATCTTAATGAAGAATGTGCTAATTAGTATTACTCAATGAAGAATGAAAGTACAAAATTTCAAAAATTATGTGTCAAAGTTTCTTTTTTTTATTCAACTGATTTTGAACATTTTAACTTTTTTTGAAGATTTTGAACTTATAACTTTTGAATTATTATCAAACATCATAATTTTTGTAATACTATAAATTTTTTATAACATCATAGGGCAAATTGATGAATAAAACATAAAGCATAACAATGAGTTTGATTGTGTGAMAAGGCAAGATTTGCTTTAGGAAGAGTATATTGGAAATTGAAGAATAGTCAACACGCAATTCAAAACTATGAAGAATTCATCTCTGTGGCCAAAATTGCTAAGAATATTGCTAGAACCACACAAGCTGCAACAAATCTTTTAGAAGTATGTATATTTTGTTCYATCAAAACCAAAAATATCAATATATTGATTTACCAATTGATCATTTTATTTTCATCTTTGTATTTCAATATCAAAATAATTTGAGTATGAAATATTATTTTTTTACAGATACATATAAATTGTGGTGAACAATTTAAAGAAGATGGAGATTTTCCATCAAGTATTGAATGTTATCAAAGGGTCAGACTACTTGCTTTTAAAAATCTACTAATTCACACATATAAATTTAAGATTTGACACTAAATAATATTATATGCATCTTCCAACAACATTAGTTATATATAAATTTGATCCATAACTTAAAAGGCAAAATTTAGATGTACAATAAATTATAACTTTTTATCAATTTCTTCAAATTTTAGATTGACATCTTGAAAAAATAATTATTTATAGTCTCAGCTTCATGCTTCAAGGTATTATAGATCTCAATTACATAAGTATCAATTAAAATATGATTCTTCATTTAAAATTTGATCATCTTAATTGATGAAAATTGTATTTGACATTATCTTTTGAAAAATGAAAAATTCTTGATTGTAAGAAAATCAAGATAGTAAATTATAATACTAGTCTCACATCGTCTAGTTTGCATTCATTTGTACACAAAAATAAATCAATGTCTCTTAGTATTCATTGTAAAGTTAGAATTAATCCCTTAAGGATCAAATGTTCATTTAAATGACATCGGAAATTTGGACAAATGAATTTGAGTTCAAAACTTGTTGGAAGTTTCTAAAATTTTCAATGAATGTGGACACTATTTAACCCTTTCTTGTCCAATTTTTTTGAAGGGGGATTGGATACCTAATAATGGACAAAAATAGGTAGGGGAAGGGGAGTTTGGGCTTTTTACAGGCACAAGTGGGCGTTAGAGAGTAGGCATGAGTAGAGGAATAGATGCAATTGGGAGAGGCTTCACTACAAGAGAAAGGGGTGTTTTAAGTGAGTTTTTAAGTGTAGTCCTAGACATAAGATTATAAATAATGACCTTGAAGAAGATTTTTGGTAAAATTTTACTAAAAATACATGTATTTCAAGTAAATGTTTACTAAAACCTCTTTAAAGGTCATTACTTATAATCTTGTGTCTAGGATTATACTTAAAAGCTCACTTAAAATACCCATTTATCTTGTAGTGCTTGGCTTGGGAAGGGAAAGGTTTGTGCACCTAAAAGTGATGCTCTTCTAATTGTGACAATTGTAGATAGGTGTGGCAAAAAGAAAAGTCACTTTTAAGTGCACATACCTTATGTGCACAATGAAATCAAGTATGCAGATGACAACAATGATTTTATATTGAGAGAAACTTCACTTAGACTAATAGACTCTAATCTCTTTGACTTCATCCTTCTCCGAATTGGCCTATGCATCTAGGCCAATAACAAGGACAATAGTCTAAAATAAAGACATTGGATGGGAAGAGGGGCATGGGGAGGAAGCACTTTGCTAAGGAAGTGTACATGGAAGAAAATCTACATTGAATAGAGGTATTAAGGGGACCAATACTAATTGATTGAAATTTCACACTATACAAATACCTACCTTTGTTGTACATCAATAGTCATTAAAGTGTCCAAGGATTGTACATCATGTTTTAAGCATCTACAATTTTTTTGAAAAAAGTCCCTTTAATTGTTTGGTCCGTTTAATAACCCTATTCACTATAGAAAGAATGATGAAGGAAGAAAGGGGGAAGACACTTTTGGTGAAGTTCATGCCCATATAGAGCAAACGTATGGGGTGGGTGAGATAAGACATGTAAATGGGGATAGTACTGAAGGAAATTATAACAACATGCTGGAATTTTTCAATAACACTACAACACTAAATGTTAGCAATCCTCCTAATGTTGCCAACATTAAATGCCAACACAGACACTATTTGTCAACTATTGAATAAACATTTTTTACAAGATTACATTTAGCATTAAATAATTATTTCATCAAATTGCAATGCAAAAAATATAAACCTAAATATATGAATTAAGGGGTGGTGAACACAACTCTAAATGCAAATTACTTGAAATTTAGAGTAGGTGTGGTAAGAGTTCAAGTAACACTCTTAGTAACATAACACTCAATACCATTATTAATGTAGTATGTTGAAAGACTTCATGCGGCGGAGGTACCTTCATGTGAATGAAGGAGAAAATTAACATTGCATGTCCATGTGGAATTGGAGTCCTTTCCATTTATATATTTTTAATTTTTTTTAGCCTAATGGGCAGGGCCTGGGTGAATTGGACCCCTTGCTTGGCCACTCCATGTCATTCCAAAGGTGCAAGTAAAATAAAAAGCCCCTTATTTTGTGCTTGATTAATTTATCTTGTACATCTCCTCTAGCTAATTTGGGGGCTCTGATTCCAAATACAAAATCAAAATCTGGTTTTATCATACGTGGAGTATTAAAAAATTGGGGGGTTTGCCGAGTGGTCTAGCGCCAGGTCAGTTCCCCCAGCCATAGGCAATGCCTTTGTCCATTTTGTATGCTTCATGTCAACACTTATAAATGCAAGGCATAATCTTCACCATAGATTATGTTGGAGACAAAAAATAATCATGGAGGCCTACACTAAATAGTGACATTAAGTTGCCTTTACAATTAGGTCGCCTTAACCCAAGAAAGGGCATGAAAGTCCACACATATTTTTCCAAAGCTTCCATTTGTTCATATGGAGGTTCATGAATTCTAGCTACACCACTAACTAATTCAAAAGTAGTGCATTCTTGTACAGTAACAATAAATATGTATATAGTGCGGAATATCGAGAAATTAGTGAGGGACAACCTAGTTTCACTATTTAGTGTAGCTTGTACCATCTTGTCATTTTCAAAGAGTGATTCAAAGAAAGGGATGGGGAAAATTAGCATAAGAGCTTCAATTTTTTTTTTAATAATACTTTGCTACCTTTGAACTAAATTCATTTGTTTTACACATTTCCATTGTTCAGATTTTAAAATAAACAAAAATTGAAGACTCTAAAGATTTTCAAAAGTCGACCAATGCATTGCCAATTTTTGTACATTTCTTAGTATTGTAGGGTGATTTAGAGTAACTTGGAACTTGAATTTGCTATTAACAAGTGCACCTAAGAATATCTCTACATAAAACTAGATTGTTTATTTGGTTTGTTTGATTTGTTATGGTGAGACCTCCAGGACCTTGCACCCCATAATCACATTATTGGGACGRTTGGAAAGCTCTTTCAATTGTGACTAGTGGGCGTGCTTGGGCTTTGTTTTGTGGCTTTTGGACCTACGGTGTGAAAGTTATTGTATTATATATATTTTTTATGAATTGAAAAATCAAAAAAATACTTTTTCTTTTCTCTTGATTGTGGCAATGGCACAAGGCACACTAGTAAACTATTAAATGGCAAAGAGATGCATTTTTGTATAGAGTAAAAATTATCCTCTAAGAAGCCTAAAGTCTATTTTCCTTGCTGAGTAGGGTCAACAAATTTTTTCCCTAAATTCAAACAATATATCTTTTTATCCACACAATCAAATGGGCCGAATTTTTTTTTCATGAACTTTTTTCATGCATTTCCATGATAGTCTAGTACACATTTGTACAATTGAAATTMAAAAACAGAAGTCTTTATTTCTAATTTTGGTTGAGAGCAAAATATGGTAATCTCTTGAACCTCCATCATAAGGGGGGTTAAGATACAAAATATTTCCTCTACCAAATTATGTTGCCTTAGAATATGGGTGCATTAGAGGTTAAATGACCAATGAATGTAACTTGAATCAAAATATGCAGGCTTTGAAATCAGCTTTATTGGCAATGAATTGGACAGAAGCCGGAGAAATGAAATATCAATTGGGATTGTTGTATTTGAAGCTTAAAAAATACGATAAAGCTCTTGAATATATTACCGAGTTCCATAAGTATTGTGTAGATGTGAAAGACTTGGTAATAAAAGCTATATGAACATTTGCAAATTTAATTTGTTTTAAATTAAATAATTTCTAAAAATTAATCTTAATTTAATGATTAAAAAAATGAAATTTCATTATTTTTGCAAATGCTTTTTATATTTTCAATAGGTTGGTCAAGGCAAAGCCAATGCAACAATGTCAGAGATYTTTGAGGCACTAGAGCAAGCTTCAGATGCCGTTGCTCATATGGAGAAATACCTCAATGTTGTGGATAATGTTGGTCTCCTTACTAAGGTTAGTATTTCTAACATAACATGATAATAAAATGAAAAATTGAAATTTATCAAATATTTGATAATGGCTTCTACACACTATAATTTTTTTAATATATGTTAAATTTATTAATTCCAAAATATCACCCATTTTTCTTTACAATCCAACTTCTTTTTCATAATAATTTGTATATTTATTTAACCCTTAGAGGACCAAAAGGCCCCTAGAGAAGAATCTTAAAAGTTTGGGCACAGTCCTATGATTTCAGTTTTTGCTCCCAAGCATTGATTGAAATAAGTTTAGCTCTTGAGAAGTCTCTTGGTTGTTGAGCAATTTAAAAAATATTGCATAAACTCAAAATAAATTTTGATTTTTTTTAATCCCATAAAAAATATTTTGGCTTACATTAAAAGCTTTTGTATAGTTATGGAGAATCTTGTTTTGTGGGCAATCAAAACATCTTGAGTTTTTCAAAAAATAACTTCTAGGATCTAGTTTTTGAACTCAATTTTCATAATTATGGGAAAAAATTATTACATGATTTAGTTTTTCTGCTAGAATAATTTCACCAACGAGACTTGTGTGTTTCAATTCCATCATAGAGCATCAGTGATTTATTTTTTCCTTTTATTTTATATTAGCTTCTACTTAACAATTTTCTTAGAATAAAAATCAACTTTTTTTTCTTGTGAACTTTTTTACAAGGCTCTCTACTCAGTTCTCCAACATTCAAAATTCAAAATTCATAATATTTTTTGAAAATTTTTCAGTTAAAAAAATTCAAAGCCTTCAAATCTAACTAGACAAGATTCAAGAAAAATCATTTTCTTCACTTTAAATGCAAATATATCTTGCAATTCACATGGTGAAATTTTCTAAAATTTCTTTCACACAATCATGCTAAATAAGTGCAAGATCCTATGGTTAGATGTGCAAAAAAATCAAAATTTTAAGATTTTGTAATTTACAATAGAAATGGCAATTTTGAGTGTTTTTTTGAAAAAAAGGGCCTTGGTCTTTTAGTTCTCATACTAAATATAAATTGTGATCTAAGATGCATCCATGTATATTTGTATCATGGATGTTATTCAAATTCAAAGTTACAACAATTTTTACCGAGTTTGAATGTTTAAATTAGTGATCATTACAAAAGTTCTTTTTAGCCACATGTGCAATTTGAGTATGAAAGTACAATACAATTTTTCAAATATTGAATTATTTATGGCAAAATTGGTTTTAGTGATGACCAAAGGGGTCATTGTTGCTTTCTTATCCTATATGGGCCTATATTCTCATTTACAAGTTTGAACTTTGAATGATATTATTCATTAGAGTTCATGAAGATTATCATAATATATTTATTGTATTTTTGACCTTTCCTACTTTAATATGAACAATGTGATATAAAGTTTGTTTAATGATACTTCTTGGAATGTAAGAAGATGGTTAAAATTTTAATTCATTAAATATAGGAGTGACCAAATAATGTCCTTTGAGCTTTGAGGCCTCAAGGGTTTAAACTTTGCTTTCATCAACACATTGGAAATTGTACACCTTGTTTCATAACTCTCMCAACCATTGTAATGTCATGAATGGTTGCATAGGACTGCATAATCATTGTAATGTTATGAATGATTGTAGGCRAAAGCAGCATGTAAAATYGGCATGCTCTTTYACCGTAGTGGTGATCTTGTGGAAGCTGACCATTATTTCACACGCTATTATGAAATAGCTCGAGAATCAAAAGATGTGAAGACAATTGCATTAGCRAGAATAAATTTGGGTATTGTTCGTGCTKCTATGAATAGATCACCRGCTRTATTGGCAGAAGAAGATCAACCAGTGTATAGTCAACTTGCTAGTCCTGAAATTGAATYTGAAGGTTCAGATTCAGATGATTCTTGGTAAWTAGMAATTGRATGTAAAATTGTAATATTAGTAAATTGACTTTRCAACATTTCTATAKTACAATATGTGTATGTGAAGGAATGCCTTGAGATCAATGAAAAACTATTATCATGTATTACAAAAGAAAAACTAAAATTTGGATGACAATCAATAAATGATCCAAATATCAAAAAATGACAAATACTATATTATAAATCTTCAAAGTCTAAATCTATTGTCAAAATTCTGCGCATTTTAGCTTACATCTTTTCACAAATATAATAAATAAATATTGCAATACTACTAGCTAATGGAAAAGCTCTATGACCACATAAATTATTAAATGCAATCATCAAAAAAATACATGAAAAAATTAAAAACCTTTTATACTTATTCTTTCTCCAAAGCTATAAACAAAAATCCATCATACAAATATGGAAGACAAGTAATACAATTTTCTTACTTAAAAAGAAAGATTCAATGGAATTAACAAACTATAGACCAACAACACTAACAAATACCGTGTACAAATTATTTGCAAGCGCATTACATCACTTCATACAACAGATGGTAAAACACATAAAATACTATATGATAGCCAAGAGGAATTTAAACAAGAAAGAGGCACTACTAGACATTTACCATTAATCATAGTTGCATTACAAGATGCCAAATTTACTAATCAAAACATCTATTTCCTCTACATAGACTTCAAAAATGCATTTGGATCAATAGACCACACTAAATTGCTAGCTATCATGGTAGACCTAGGATACTAGATAGACGCAATCCATTTTGTTGGTAACATATACACAAATTCTACCACAATATATACAAGAGACTATTTTAGCACAACCAAACCTAAACCCATACAAAGAAGAACAATTCAAGGAGACATTGAGTCCCTGTGTGTTCCAAATATTCCTTGAACCATTATTAAGATGACTACGAAGAAGCCAACATGGATGACTACGAAGAAGCCAACATGGATATATTGTCAGTGCCTCAAATATCCACAAAAGCTTTGCAAAATTTGTAGATGATGGCTTGCATGTGTAGCTAGTAAAATAGAATTATTATAAATACAACTAAACAAAATTAAGAAATTCAATGATTGGGTAGGAACAAACTAAGTATTTCAAAATGTTCTATTATAGGAAGTCCAAGCAAACATCCAATGAAACTTAAGGCATTCAAAGCATTCTTCCTACTACAAAACATTGCATATAATTATAACAAATACTAGCCTTCCACCAAAACAAAGTCTACATATACTTGGTCTTACAATTAATGCCCTCGCTAAAATGAAATATGCAACTGTAAGTGACCACAACAACTCACTCAAAGATGAAAACAATTATTAAAATAACAAGCATCAATGAGGCAAAAAACAAGATACTAAASATTTTTTAAGAATGAGAGTGCAATACAATTTCCATAGAGTTCCATAATCAATGCCAACAATGAAAAAAWTAGATAAAATCCTCAYAGCTACAAACAAACAAATATTTAGACTATTGAAAAATAAACCAAATTTAGCCTCTTGACTACCATACAAAATATTGAAAATAATTGAAGAGATTATATAATCTAAATTCGACTATAATTTGACTAGGAAACAAATAGAGATCAACTAGAAAGCAATTCAAGTTCGACTAATAAACAACTAGGGTTCGACTAAAAAACGACTAGACTTTGACCAGAATACAATTAGAATGCAACTAGAAAATGACTCGAAAACGACTAGAATTAGGTTGGACATATAAAACTTATAAGCTGTAGCATTCTTTTGTAGTGAATTTTGCTAATGCAATTCTAACGTTAAGTACCTCTTGGAGCAAAAGGCGGGATATGCGTGGCAGTCCTCCAAACCCACACTTTTCAGACCCCAGCTCCCTCCCCACCTCCTTTCCTTGGCTCCTATCCTTCAACAAGCTTTATGCGGGATAGAATCCAACTGCGGGCAACCATGCCAAATTTGTCATGTCCGTGATGAAGGTGCTGAACTCCCATTTAGATCCGATATTTGCATGCCACCTCCCTCGTCATCGTGCTCTTCACCTCCCTTGTTGTTGTGTGCAATGCTACTCAATTAATAGCCTAGTTTTGAATTCAATTCCAAATGAATTCAAGAATTAGCAAAGCCCAAAGTCAATCTCTCCGCAAATTGAATGGCAATAAATAGAGGACTTGTGATTGATTTCCAGTACCATATTGAATGACTTTTAGTGTKTGGAATAACTCTTTCTGCTTGTTTTTCTTCAGACAATGGACAAAACGGAAGAGGCTATGGTCTATTAATAGGGAGCAGACAACAAAAACTGTGCCTATCGCAACTATGCCTAGGTAGGCGTTTTCTCCAAAGGTTTTTTAATCTCACCACCAGCCATCTTTTACGTACTGGGAATCAATTCCAAATTGGGTCCACCTCAAGAAAATGTGACTCAGCTCTAGTGATTTCTCTCCACTGGCATGAGCAACTAACTTAGTTCAATTAATGGGGTCTACCTCATAAGAACATGAAATTGCTCCAAGATATTTACTCCCCGACTAGGGCAACTCTTCTCCCACCTAGAATTCAATTTCACCCACCTTCCCCATCTTGAGCTTCTACAATTTCAAATTCTAGCCCAATACTTCTAATTTAAATTACATCATGGCTTTGGTGATAAACAAAGCCTTGGTCGTTGTGGCTCAAGGCTTAGCCAGAAAAATTGTCAAAAACAATATTGAATTTCAAGAAGTTCTAAAGTGCAAATTTCTTTTTAAAAGGCTAGCAAGCATTGTGTTCTACAATGTGCCACATGCTTTTGTGAACATGGAATTTGAGTATACATCTCGTGATGTAGCAACATAAGAATTTTACAAAAAAAGTTTCTCACTGAAAGCAGTTTATAGAGATAGTGTTTCTATTTCAGATATGAATTAATTGGATAGAGATTTTGAAAACATGGGGTCCACTGATGACAAAGTTATTTTATTTTTATTTTTTATTTTTTTTCTCTGGAAGGGAAGTCCATGAGCAAGGTAGACCACATATACTTACCTTCATAATGTTGAAAGATCAAATTAGACCATCTAAAGGGCCCTCGGATACTATCATATACATCGTTCATGTAGACAACAATCATGGGATGGCTTGTGCTAATTTATTTTACATAAGATGTTTGTATAGCAAACTAGAGGAATCAACAACACTAGTTTCACGGCCATGTGCAACATTGCAACAGGAGCAAGGTAAAACGCTGCATACAACGACAAGCACATGGAGGAACGGTGTAAACACAAAGGCAAGGGAGGCAAAGAGCACAACAATGGAGGTGGCGCGCAAAGGTTGTATTCAGGAGGAAGGCAATGCCATCAGCGAGCGAGACGGATTTGGCTTGGATGCCCACCTTTGGACCTTGTCATGTAGGAGGCTTATTGAAAGAAGGGAGCTGGGGAGTGTGGGTTCTACCTTTCGCTCCAAGGGGGGTATTTAACATCTCGCATGTATGTGTATATATGTATTATTTTATTTTGTTTTTTTTGTTACGGTAAAGTCTCCTCGATTGTGCCTCSTCTAGTTGCGTTCTTGGTGCCAATGAAAAGCAATTTCGAGTAGGGGTGCACGAGCTTTGTTTGTAGTGTTTATCCCCTAAATGCTTCATGCACCAAATTTTGTTGTTGACAATACTTTGAAGTTAAATAAAATCTAACCAAGTTTTTATTATTAGTTTATGTTCTTTAAAAATTAATTTTTGAAGTCTATTTTTAGCATCAAAAATCCAATCTTGAAAATGATTGATTATGATTTTCTATTTGAGGTTTTGCACAAGGTTGTCCATTAGAATCTCAACTTTCCTTGGAAACATTAGGAAAAATATGAGTTCTAAAAGGCCGCAGTGCTAATATGGAATTTTTTTTTTTTTTTTTTTTGAAATATTGCGTGGCATTATTAGTGCCACGTCAGATTCTCAATATATATATATATATATATATATATATATATATTTAATTTTTTTAATGAATTTATATAATAAAATAAATAAATAAATAAATAAATTCTGTAATGTCACAGGGCCTTGCGGTTGATTCATTCTAATAGCCTTTTGGAGACCTCATATTTTTCCTAATGTGAGTCCAAAACACACTAGATCTTGGAAAAAAATTACATTAGAAATTCATTTAAAAACATTGTAGAGTAGATTTTGAAAAGCCATAAATTAATTGGGATTATGCGTGTTAGGCCCTTTAACCTCATATTTTTTTTGGTAACCTACGTTTATAGATTTGTCATATGCAAAGAGGATTAAAAGACTTCAAATCACTCTTGCAATTTTAACACCTTCATCATCAAACATTCTAATCCCTCAATCCAAAGTGATATTTTTTTTTTCCTATGTGATCTCTAACATGTCTAGGTTGAATTTATATGGTTTCAATTGAAATTTTTTTTGATACAACTTATTGTTATTTTGGTTTAATTTAGAGAAAATTCTTAGAAGTTCAAAAAAGGCCTTGGGCCGTTTTGGGGTCAAACCTATAGTGTGAAAGTTATTGAATTTCAAAATTAGAAAATTACTTTTATTTTCATTTTGACTTTGTTGATACTATGCTAGTGACTTTGAATATTTTATATGACTCTGATTTTGATTTTGTTGACACTATGCTAGTGACTATGAATCAATGCTTTTAAGATAGGTTGCTTGATTGATTTGTTTGTTACCTTGAGATTTAACAAACATGAGATATCCGTCGTACTGCTCAAAAGTTCTTGGCAAAGAGGGGTGAACAACTTTGTTTCAAGGCGTTTGGACCTGTGGTATGAAAGTTATTGAATTTCAAAGTTTTTTATGAATTGGATAATAGAATTAAATTACTTTTTACTTTGAAAAATTCATAAGTTTTGCATTGGAAATCCAATCGCCACAAAACAAAGCCATTGCACTCTTTTGTGCATAGTGTAGTGCCATTGCATTCCTTTCTTTATACAAGTTTCGTAATGTTTGGACCTACTATGTAAAAGATATTGAATATAAAAATTTTTATTGCAAATTAAAAAAAAAACTACTTTTACCTTTATTTTGGTTGTGGTAACGGCACAGAGCACACTACAAACGCATGAAGATTGGCCGGGGTGAACTAGCCCCCTCGCTTGTCTCCTTGGAAAAACCCTGAAATTTTTCATTTTCCACTCATGATAAAATTTTCAAATTCTCAATTCATATTTGCAATCAGAGGCCCCAAATTAGCTTCAAATGATGCACAAGGTAAATTATCCAAGCCCAAAATAGGGGGCTTTTTATGTTACTTGCACCCCTGAAATGACTTGGAGTGGCCCAATGAGGGTTGGGGTGAACTGACACCCTCGCTTGGCCACTCAGTAAAACCCTGTAATTTTTTATTTTCAACACACGATAGAATGTGCAAGTTCTGAATTCATATTTGCAATCAAGGACCCCAAATTAGTGAAGACGGACATACAAGGTAAATTAATTGGGCCCAAAATAGTTTATTTATTTATTTTACTTGCACCCCTAGAATGACTTGGAGTGCCCAAGCGAGGGGCCAGTCCACCCCGGCCAAAATTTGAAACCCTACTGCCGACAAACGTCAGAAATCTGACGGCGTCATCAGCGCCGGCCTCTGAGAGATTAGGGTTCAGCTCTGATTGCGAGCGCGACTTTCCCTCGCTGATTGCTGCGCGGTGACTACAAATTTATTTCGTGTTTTTGTGATTCGTACCGGTGAAGATGCGTGTATTGAGCGACTTCAAAACCTAAGCGTTGTAAGTACTTCAAAGGTGCTGAGTATGTCAATTCGAGCTTGCTTGAGCAAGCATTGGCTCGTCTTCTTGTTAAATTACTGCATAGTATGCTAGATAAYCATCACTTGGTGTCCTCTCAAGTTTCTGACTGTTGCTGAATGTTGAATTGCTGAATGTTGTGATTTACCAGTCGTGAATTCCTCGAGGTCCAAAACTCATTAGCATACTAAAATCTCACTAACAACCCACTCTACCTATAACTTGAGCAATTGCAGATACTACAGTAATTGAGGACATCTTTGACATCTGGCTAGTCCTCTTGTTAATCTCTGTATTACAGTATTTGCTAATCACSACTTGGGGTTCTCAAAGTTTATGTATAGGTGAATGCTTTGAGAGTTCAATCATGAATAAGTTCACTTTTCAAGGTCTAAAACTCAGTAGCATACCAAGTACGCACAAACAACCCACTTCCTTTTTGTTGTCGCTGGTACTTCAGTTATTGAGAAGATCTCTGACAGAGGGTTACAAAGAGTTACCGAGAGTTAGTTACAAAGGGTTACAAAGGGTTACAAAGGGTTTAGGGTTTAGGGTTTTAGGGTTTTGAGTGCGTGCCAAGCCAAGTCTTCGGCAAAGTACTGACCAAGGGAGACTCGTACGTGTTGACTGATGTGTTCAGTCTGTTTAATAGTTTGATAAAAGCACAATTCACGGATTTGTGATTCATGTCCGCAAAGAGTGCAGTATTGTCTCGATCCTTGTAAGATATTTGGAATGACCAGTCTGCAGAGTTACAAAGCTTTCGGATTCTTGCTCCTTGGTCTGTCCCTCTTAAGACAAGGATTTATACATGCAAAATCATTTACTAATGGCAGTACTTTCCTCCTTTCTACAACCTGCGCAGTACTCTTTGTGTAAACTGAAGCACTTGAGATAACTCCATTTTAGGATCTTTCAGTAGAGACATTTTTCCTGTTTTGCATCTGCAATTTGAGGTGAAATTGATGAGCCTTCCAAATTTCTTTTGATTTATTGAAGCTGTACTTCTTCGAGGTATATTGAAGCTGATTCTTTCTACGGGCAATCATATGCCTGTTCTTTGAACTGCAGAACTCGCTGAAGGCTCTTTGTGTAAGAAGGTACGACTTCTTCGAGGTATACGGGCAGTGGCGGAGACTGCAAGAACCCTAACACTCCCGTTTGATCCCCATCTTCTGCTCTCCCTGTTTTGTGCCTTGTTGGAGCGGTGCAGGGACCATGGTGACGGAGACGACGGTGGAGGTCGGCATCGGCACGCAGCCATTTGATTTAGCCTTTCACCCGACTGCGGATCTGGTGGCGGTTGCGACCATCACCGGCCATGTGCAATTGCACAAGTATGGCAACCCAGGCAGCGGCGAGTCAGCAGTGGCGCAGCTCTGGACCTCGAATGCGCACAGCGAGTCCTGTCGTGCGGTTCGGTTCGTGCAAGGTGGGGAGTTTGTTTTGACAGCTTCGGCGGACAAGTCCATCCTCGCCACCAACGTGGAGACGGGGCAGGCGATGGCGCGCCTGACTGATGCGCATGGCGAGGCCATCAATCGCCTGGTCAATTGCAGCGAGAACACCGTCGCATCTGGCGATGACGGAGGTACCGTCAAGGTAGCACACCATGGTCAAAATTTCATTTGCTCTTGTTGGCGAATGATAGGTGTTTTAACGCACCGAAGAATGTGTCATTTGGATTCCGTATCGGAGTGGTCAATGTGGATATTCTTGAAATCCGCTTCTTAGCTATAATGATTGAAGAGATGAATGCCAGGAAAATATCTGATTAATCGGTGGTTTTGTGTCTTCGGCGACTTTGGTTCTGAAGGTATGGGATACGCGGCAGAATAAGTGCTGCAATAGCTTCTCGGCACACGAGGATTTCGTAGCAGACATGGAGTTTCTCCCGGGTAGCCATCAACTATTAGCCGCAAGTGGTGATGGCACTCTTTCGATTTGTAATTTACGACGGAACAGAATTGACTCCAAAACAGAGTTTGCGGAAGACGAGCTACTGTCGGTGGTGGTATGCAAGAACGGGCAAAAGGTTATCTGCGGTTCGCAGGATGGAGTTCTATTGCTGTATTCGTGGGGAGCTATGTCGGATTGCAGCGATCGATTTTTAGGGCACCCTAATTCTGTCGACGCTATGGTGAAGCTGGATGAGGATACGCTTCTCACGGGATCCAGTGATGGTATCATCCGAATTGTGACGATATTACCAAACAAGATGATCGGAGTGATTGGAGAGCATGCTGATTTTCCTGTCGAGCGTCTAGCGTTCTCCCGTGACCGCAATATTTTAGGGAGTGCTTCTCATGATAATTCCGTGAAGCTCTGGGATGTGAGGTATCTACACGAAGATGACAAGGAAGTGGAGGAAGAGGAGTCTGCTGCTGTCCAATCAACGAGTGCTCCGGATTCAGATGACAACGATGTTCAAATGGAAGTTGAGGAATCGAAGCAGCGGAAAAAGAAAGGGAAGAAGGGCAAGCAACGCGATGGTGCTCCATCCAATAGTTTCTTTGATGACTTGTAGTCCTATCCACAAACATGGCTTACATCGTTAGAAAGCCTGRGAGCACTATCAATGCTGGAGAGATCATGAGCTTTGTTGCTGAACAAGTATGTGGAAAAATACTTTCCCAACTGCCTTGCAGATTTGCAGCACCTGACAGGGTATCCGTGAAGCCATAGATGAGAATAGCCTTGACTTGAATGGTGTCCCCCTTTGGCTCCCGCGAAATAGGGATCCTCTTACTGGAATTATGAGGCAGAGTGTTTTTTTTTGCACACGAGTATTGAAGAAATAGTTGGCTACTTCTCCGAGATGAAAATAAATCAGAGCTGAGAGGTATCAGTTGCCACTTCAAGTAAATCCCCTCTCCTAGTAGGGATATTTCATCCTTTGCAGAGTGTCACGGATGGAAATCTGAGAGTTATAGAATGTTTTGAGCGATGTGAGTATGTACGTGAATTTTCTTTTTTTGATGAGAATCAATAGTTTGTGAGATTGATGAGCAGAGATTTGATCCAGGTTGTGGAAATTATTCATGTGGCAGGTTGCACCGTATGAGAAGATTCGGAAAGTTGCCTTCATTGGGTTATTTCGAAGTCAGCTACTGGGAAGGTGGAATGGCGCGAACTGGTGGAGCTCTCTCGCCTTCAATCAAAATTGTAGTGTAGGGATCACGCAGATAACTGCACTCTCTCTTCTTGATGTAGATTCTAGATGCTCAAAGCTCCAGGCTCCAAGTGTAATACTTTAGGATGAATTCATCGCGGCAACTTATTAGAGGATGCCGCATGCCGTATTGGGTTTTAGGAAATGTGTCAATTTTACTATCTCCCACTTTGAGAAAGTTTTGTAGTAAATGATTTGAGGATGGTCACCAAAACACTGACATCYCAACAATTYCATTGCGTKTAAGTTWAAGTAWACCTTATTGCATCCTCTAATCTTAAAATGTCCAAGTTTCTGTTAGACTTAATAATCGTTAATAATAGATATGGACTTATGTATTAGAAGAAGGTGATGGGAGGTGAGTCTCTGGCCAGAGGACAGAGTCAACAAAGCTTTGGCATTATAACTTAGGTTGCATAGGAGGGCGCCACAATCCGACAGCCTCGTTGTGAACTCTTACACGGCCGTGAACTCTAACCAGGCCGAGCTTGTCCAAAAGGATGAATTTCTGAGCAGGTCCCCAGCAAAGAAAGACACCAGCAGCAGATGCAAAACCAACCACYAATCCCAACACAAAACCTGCGGGCTTGAAAATAGCAGAAAGCAACGGCTCCCAGGCTTCTGAGCCTCGACAGCTCCTGGACACGGGAAGAGGAGGGCCGCAAAGTCCGTCATTGCCAGGTATGAAAGCACCAACCTTAAATGAGGAGATTTGCTGCCCAGTCGGAATAGGCCCCGACAAGCTATTGTTTGCAAGTTCCAGWGAACTCAACGTGGACTGCGAGCYTAGTCCTTGAGGAATTTCACCCACCAAAACATTGTTTGATAGATCCAATTGCTGGAGAGGAATCTGTCCAATGGTTTGCGGAATTTCGCCACCAAACACGTTTCGTGAGAGGTTCAAGTATTGCAACTTTASAAGTTGRCTGATGTTTGTGGAGATCTTGCCAGTGAGCTCATTCGAGGAGAGATCAATAGAAGTTAAGACAGATAGAATAGACGAATACTTGACGTCACTGTTTTGGATAGTAAGGACCAGGTTCTGGTTATAGAGAGTCGTATCAGTAAGGTCTGTGTCGCCRAGTTGAGAAGAATTYTCACCTCCATTTGTGTCCATGTAGCCACGCAGGTTACTAAAATCCTCAGGCATTGGGCCATGAAGATGGTTGTTGGAGATATCCATAACTTGCAGTTTGGGAAGGTTCCAAAGCCACGATGGTAAAGAGCCTYCTAGTTGGTTGTGTCCCAATATGAGTACCTTCAGACCAGAAAATGGTGACAAGTAGGAGGTGGAAGGAAGCTCCCCTTTGAAGAGATTTCGACTGATATCCAAAACTGAGAGATTTCCAGACTTCGGAAGTCGAGAAAAGAATGTGGAAACGTCTCCGGTGATCGAGTTGTTGGCAAGTGACAGGGTYTGTAACTGCCTCATGTTGCTCATGTCCACTGCAAATTCTCCTTCGAGTCGATTGTTTTCGAGCATGAGGAATTGTAATTTGTTGCAGCTTCCAAGCGTTGTTGGAACCTGCCCCGTAAGACGGTTGTTGTAAAGAATAATTGAAGTCAAGTCGGGGAGATTTCCAAGATTGCTAGGAATTGATCCGTAAACTTKTGTGTTGTAGATGGAGAACGTTCGCAACCTCTGCAGCTTACCAGGTGGGTTAGCAAAAAACTCTGGAGGAAGTGGTCCTGTGAGCTCAACGTTATTACTCAAGATCAGAACCTCCAATAGTGGGCACTCTCCCCATGATGGTGGGATCATGCCAGAAAGCTTGTTGTTTGCTAAAACAATGTGGGTCAAGCTTTCGCAATTTCCAAAACGAGGAAGCTGCCCACTAAAATTGTTGTTTTCGGCATGGACTTGCCAAATAGCACTACAATTTTGGAGGAAATTGAGGTTTCCTTCCAGCTGGTTGAATTGGACATAGAAGATGGCTAACTTCTGCAACCTCGCCATGGCGGGTGGTATTGATCCACTGATATTGTTGTTCTGTATTAAAAATCCCTGTAACTCACTACAATTTGCCAAAGAGGTTGGAATAGTTCCCGTCAAACTGTTGTTGTGTAAAGCCAAGGAARCGAGCTTCAAACAATTTCCAAAGCTTGCAGGTATGGTGCCGTGGAAGTTATTATACATTGCCAAAAACATAGTTAGGTTTCGCAACCTTCCAAATTCGGGACTGATAATACCTGTCAATTTGTTTGAAGAKACGTCAATTCTCTTCAAAGAGCTGCATTGTGCTAGTTGAATCGGCAACTCACCTGTGAGGTTGTTATCACTTATATCAAGCTCTTGAAGCTCTCCACATGATGAGAGTTCAATTGGAATTTCTCCAGTAAGGTTGTTGCTATGGAGGTCAATAGTATGAAGAAAGGACAATCTGCCAAATTCCGCTGGGATTTCWCCAGTAAGATAGTGACAACTCAATATAAGAGATTTCAATTCGGAGAGCCGAGAGAGGCTTGAGCCCAGAGTGCCGAATATCTGCTTTCGAAGCGCTTTTGTACTGAAATTACAGACACCTGCACACGTAATCGTTCAACCATTAAATCTTATATTACTCACACAAATAAAGTCAGTAATTGAACGAACTGGAGTCGTCTCTGTGTACTTCGAAATCCTAAATTGCAATTATAGACGTAACCACTGTAGTGTACATACATAAAAAGAATCAGTTTATCCTTCAACAAGTGTCTAACCAAGCCTGAATTTCGTACTGAGGCATCATCCTTCGACACATGAAAAAGCAGTGAGAGCTTACCCGTCAARTTTAATCCCACCACTCGGGTACTAGTTTGATTGTCGCAAGTCACTCCATTCCATTGACAATGATTTTTTGTTTCATTCCAGTCTTCAAGTATCCCATCTGGGTCCTCGATAATACCTCTCTTGAACTCCAGGAGGGCGTTCATGTCAAGTCKTACAGTTTCCTCTGCAGCTAATTTTCTTGTCGGCGTGGATGGGTTTTCTTCAAAACGTTGCAAAACTTGCCCAGAAGTCACTGCACCAACTACGAAGGAAGTTGCCGCAAGAAGGAAGCAACAATAAATCAAAGCCAGGAGTAACCGGGCAATCGCTATTGCCATCTTCAAACATTCAATAGAGGCTTCAAAGGTAGTTCAACAGAAGAAAACGTAGGGAGGGAACCTAGGGGTAGGCGCGATGCGGGTGCTGCAGTGCTTCATTGAACTTGCTGGTCTTCTTCGATTACACAAGAACATCACTGCCTTCAAAAGCGTGGAGTTCACGACTTAGAGCTGCGCACACCACAGTAGTGCGACTGGTGGTCCCAGATCCAAAGCCGGACCGCTCTGCTAGTCATCGCCACACGTTTTCCTAACCCTAACTTACTACAGACTTGGCTCTCTTTCCTCCCAGGCTAACTGCAATTCGCGTGCAAAATGAGGTTGCACAGGGACGTAGCGACAGAGTTCGTGACGCAGGGTAGGAACTAAGTTATGATATTCTGTAGCCGAATATCTGGAACTCCACAGGATGCACGCGAAGACTTTTGGAGACCGCAACCCCAAGTTCTTGGCGCGTTATTCAAACACGAATTCAGTCAAGAAGGGACCTCGACCAAGTCCGTGTCAGACAGACAGACATTGGCGACGTCAGTTGCGACTGGGAGCCCGAGCCACGGGGACCACAACATGATTCTGCCCCATCTCAGAGCCTCTCCAACGGTGGCTTGCTATTCGGGCACGCCACACGTTCGGTGGCGTAACCCAATTGAGAGCCGATTGTCATTACAGGCCCCGACCTCCAGCCACTGGAAGAAGCCTCAGAGAGGTGGTTTCCATCAAAAGCTGAACGTCCAAGTAGTGTTTTCCGGAAGCCTGCCCTTTCTATTAAAGTCTAGAGGGTGTGCTTTAGTATTGTGACTCGTATGTGGTTCCCGACCCGGTAGAGCACCAAATGTCAAGCGATACATGCATGCCATGCATGAGCGGATAATGTAAGATTGCTTTGTTGATGAGCCAGTCTATGGGTCAATCCTTTTCCAGCGGCGCTTCTCTATGCAACGGCCTTTGTTGGTGAGCATTATAGACAAGGTATGCACCCGTGACAACTATTTCTTTTAGAAGAGGGACGCCACTGGGGTTTTGGGTTTCTCTCCGTATTGGAAGAGTACTTTTACGCTTTGTATGGTATGTCATGGGCTTTGTGATTGTTTCTGGTCACCATCTCCAGACCCAGCCTTCATGAAACTTTTAGAATGAACSTATGTCTCTCTCTTCCTGGCACCAATGCCAAGCTAAAACATTCTGAGTTAGTTCTTGGATGCAAGTCCCTGTTGTCCAGAGTGAGCTCGCACTTGACTGTGAATTATTGGTTTGCAAAGACTGCAGAGTACATTCTTATTTCTCGGAGGAATTTCACAAGTGCAGGAGTAGCGACAGCATCCGCTTGCATGAGTTAGGATTCAGCTGAGGTCAAGCTTTACAACGTTGAGAGTGAGGTTAGCTTGTTAAAATGACAGAGCAAGCAATTGAAAGTTGACCCTTAGACTCGCAAGCTAAACCCTAAACCCTAAGACCCGAGATTTATAATGATCAGACGCGACTCTTCTACCCTTCCAAAGAATCCATTTCAACGTAATGCTCTTGTTTTCCGACCCTTCAAACATTAGCCTTTTCTTTCTTTTGAAACTGGGAGCCAATTTGGCCCTCTCAGGAGATGCCTGGCTCAGGTTGTGAGATTCACGATTTCTGCAAATTGTCGTTTCCCTCTCTTGGCGACCAYGTTAAGAGTTGTCTACCTGCAAAGATCATTACAGAGAGAAGCTTTCAGGAGAAGTTCAAGTMGAAGCATCTATCGCTAGTGCCAAACGTTTGGAATTATCAAAYGAGGGTAGGATTGACGCTCTGTAGTTTAGGGTTGATGAATTCACTGATGTGGCCGGAAATCGAGATATCGGATCCTGCGATCCTGTTTTGGGTGCCTCTCARTCTGATMTTTCCAGAAKGCTTCCTTGGCAATCACGACGTAWCACGCAGGTTGCTCTTCCGACACGAAGGATATTGACGTGACATGGAATTGAACATACCCAGATATGGAGCTTCAGGGTACGCATTCATGGAGACTGTCGACAGAACTAGGGTTCAGAGTGTGAAGTGATGGAGCATCTCAACCATGGCGTGAAATGTAGGATACCTCAAGCTCCCTGGGTGCTATTCTTTGATGGAGCTTCCAGGAAACCGGCAGCGCATGGAGGCTTGGGAATAGTGCTCAGGAACAGCAAAGGGCAGATCGTGGAGGAAGAGAAGAGGTTTCTCGGAGCTGGAATTTCCTCGGGGTTGGCCAAATATAAGGCGCTGCTGGCTGGCTTGAAGAAGGCCAAGAGCTTGCAAGTGAAACACCTCCTTGCGAAGGGTAACTCACGGGTTCTCATCAACCAGGTCATGATCATCCTTCTTTTGCTTCAGCATGTGTAGAGTTGTTTACTATCTCCGCTGTTCCTCCCCTTTAGTGGGACTATCAAAATGATTCAATACATTGTAGCTGCAGCTAGGGTTGCAATCGTTTCAAAACAATGTCTCTTTGTTTATCCTCCACAGGATCTCGATTTTCCTTCTAGAACCCATGTCATTAATGTGGCGCATGTTGCCTTCCAGCTATAGCCTTCAGAATCATCTAAACTTGGCACTTGGCTACGAGAACTGATAACCAAATATGCATGAAAAAACACCGATCTACGGTAAGACTCCACAACCATGTTAATTGATTGTGGGGTTCTATTTACTTGGAAGCGAGACCTACCAAAAGTATAAGAGTGGAACTCCTAGGCAGAAATTTAAGCTCCAACTTTTCAACCTCTTTAAATCATGCTACAAGTTCCGTTTAGCACTTTTGAGCGCGTCGTATGAGGACTTACTTAAGTTCAATTTTGTTCAATTTCTGACCAATCCATGCAATGTTCTTCAGTGATCCTGGTCATCGAAATTGGTCATTTTGAAACCATGAAATCACAGTCCATTAGGCATAAATCATTCACGAACTTGCCGTTGCTCACTTTTTGGATTTAAATGGATTCAATTCCTTACTTGCAGGTGGTGGGGCGCTGGACTGCAAGAGACGCCCATCTCCGAGACCACTTGAAACAGGTGTGGGTGCTTTCCAAGGAGTTCGACAGTCTGTTCATGGAGTTCATCCCCAAGGAACACAACTTCCACGCCGACCGCATCGCCAACGCAGCCATCGACAAGGAGCTTCAAATTCAGGAAGTCGTCTCAAATTATTTCGACCGAAGCAACGGTGCGTGGCAGGGATCTCCACGCAAAGAGCCGGTCCCCGTTTCGCCACCTCTGACGCCCTTCTCCAACCTGAAACTTCGACCAGTCTCTCCCCTTAGGGAAGCTCACTCTACCAAAGACATTGTCACCTCCACAGGAATTCTCAAGCCCCTCAATTCAGCACTCAAAAGAAGCACGCATGTCACGATCTCCCAACAACGAATTCCTCTTGGCGATGACGCCCAGACGTCCGACTCCGACCTCACGAGGACGATCAAGTCCTTGACCACCACCAAAGCAGACAAGTTCTGGGCTGACAGGTCAGTGGCATCGTCCTGTTTTTCAAACTTAGCAAAACTAATTACTACTACGGCAGTTAACTATTGATTACCACATTTTGGTCGAGTGTTCTAGATCCCTCAAATAATGTAGCCATGTGCTAAATTTTGGCTTTTTTTTAAAATCAAAGCTTGCACAATAAGTTGGATAATTGCCTCCTGAAGCTCTTGCAATGAAATTAGCCATCTTCAAGCATTTATTTACTACGATTCCTGCACAATTTTGTTCCTGTTACAGGTTGTCTATCTCCGATGAAGCCACTACCAGCACTGCAAGCGAAGAAGAAGGCTACTTCAAACCCTCTCTAAAACCTTCCGAGAATGTTCCTCGCCCTGCTGCTGCAAGTGCCAGGGGATCCGGGGACGAGAGTGGAGAGGACGTACGTGATGAAGAACAGCAGCAGGAGTTTTGCAAGCCTCGTGGTTTGGGTGCTGCCAATGTTGTTGCAATTGAGGATCCCACAGCTGCAGCTTCTGCGGTTGGATCGACCATCCAGCTCTCGGAAGCCGACTGCGATCGTCTTGTGGAAGCTGTGATTGAGAGGTTGAAGAAAACCAGACTGGCAGAAAACCAGAATCCCATCGACACTAGCGGCTGCTTGCAGGACCATTTGTAGAGTGTTGTAACTTGTCTTTAATTTACAGTATGAGTCGGTGGGTTTCACACACCTCTTCAGCAGACTATCTTCAGCAGAACATTTGAATATTTGAGAGCGTTACACTAATGGTGGTAAATAGTGTTGCCTACACTAATTGATTTAAAACAGCCATAAGTTTTTACCCTTAATGAATATTTTTACCAACTACAGGTACAAAGTTTTTCCAACTATAGTACTACTAGGATCCATGCACTCCATAAAAATATTCATGACCAGTAAAAACTTACAGCATTAATATAAATGAAGATCTAAATATGATTTTTGAAAAAGTAAAAGAAGTAAAAAACAGGAAGAGAAGAAAAAAGTTCCAAAAAAATAAAATAAAACCTTTTTTTTCTAGAATACAAAAAATAGGAAGAGAAGAATAAAAAGTGTTTAACAACTTCATTTTATAATCTAAAGGCCTTTTTTCATGAAATTACACTGAAATTGTCATTTAGACCTATTGCAAAATGCAAAAAATATTTAGAAATTGTTTTTTTGCATATCTAATTGTAGAATCTTGCATTAAACTAGTACTCCATACAAGAAGAATGTGTGGAATAAATTCAAAAGCTTTGTTTGTTAGGATTGTAAGACATCTTTATTTTAAGGAGAAAAAAAACTGAACTTTGTTCGACTAGATTTTATGACCTTGAATCTTCTTAGCTTAAAATTTTTGCACATTGATCTTGAATTAAAGCACTTTTATCTTGAAAAATTGATTTGAAAGACTAGAAAGAAACCCACTTGATTTTCATTCCCTAGAAAATTGTCAACCCTTAAAGGACCAAACTACGTTTTACAGCAACATAGTGTTTTGGGGCAATTCAATGTGAATATATTTTCTATTTGTTTTCTTCAAAAATTTCATACAACATGTGCCCAAAGAGTAACTTTAAGGCCCCAAAATTTTCATAAATTTTGATAACAAGGTTAAAACATTATTGCATGATATGTAATATTCATTTATCTGTGCATAGCTTGGGCAGGTCAAAAAAATTCTGAAAATAACACAATATTAAGAAATAAAAATTTGGAATTGGTTTTCTAGATTTTATGTAAGTGGAATGCTTTGAATCATTCCATTTTGATTAATGAGATGAAAGTTATGAGGAGTTTTAGTTTATGGGTAGTTATGGAATCTCTACGGTAAAATAAACTTTGAAGTTCTTTGTTTAACACAATTTTCAATATTCTTGAAAACAAATTAAAAAATTAAATGTAGATTTTTTATTACAACATTACAACGTTTGGGATTGGTATTTTTAAATCCCATAACTAAATTCTTAACAATTTAGTGTTTTGAATCATTTTCTACTTCTTTCTACTTACTATTTTTTTCTTGTATGTTGTACAATTTCAAATGATCTTGAAGATTTCCAAGCAAGTAGACAACTTGCCCTAAAGAATGAATCCAAAGAGTTAGCACCATTTTGGATAGTATTTCATGCAAATGTGACCTTGTAAAGTGCTAATGCCCGTTTTTTTGTAGGGTCAAAAAATGGACTTTTGTCAATTTAAATGCTAATATCTTTCAATCTACATGGTGAAAAATTTTGAAAATTTTTCCACATCTTTTCAAACTAGCTTACTACAAGATACTATAATTACATGTGTTTGAAAATGTTTTTTTTTTCTAAAATTTGGTACGCGTATTAGAAAATGGTTGTTTTGGAGTGTTTTTGGTGAAAACATAGTAAAAAAAGCAGAGGGTTTAAAAAAACTTAATACAAGATTGAAGGAAAAAACAAATTGTTGATTGGTCTAAAATGGAATACTCAATAATTTCAATGGTAAAATTGCAAACAAACTAAATCTTGCTGAACTTTTTTTTTAGAAAAATCATAAAATTGCGTTAAGAATTGAATGCTATTAGTTATGTTTCCAAAAAGATGCTTAGATTGCTCAAAATCTAAGTGATTGTCCATAATTTTCTCATCACTAGTACCAAAAAGAATGATTAAAATCTTTCCATGTAGGCATAAATTATTTTCTATGGTAAGCAAAATCTTGAAAAGTTTATTTTGATGTTTTGTGCTACCCAATGAACCTTGTTTTGGGCTTTGGGTGGCATTGTTTTTGCTCCTAGGCACTAATTCAAATACAAATCATATTCCTAGAAAAATAATGCGATTTCCTATTATAGGAAAAAAAATCCAAAGAATCATGACAAAAATTGAGATCATTGGAGCCTACTTGAAATCCACTTTGTTTCAAGAAGGAAGATTGAAACTTTAGATACTATTAAAATCTAAACTATTTTTTTGACTACTACCAACACAAGACAAAAGTTTCACACTTTAAAATACAAACACACTTAAACCCTCATTCAAACGATGTAACTTAGGCCCACATTATACCTAGAGGCTAGGCCAATTTGATGTGTCAGAGGCCAAGAATCCTCACTTACATTTGGACAAAACGCTAAAATTGGTCCCAACTCCTTTATACCTAGAGGTTGGGCCAATTTCGTGATCAAAATTTTTTATTCCAAAAGGTTTTGTTTTGACAAGGCCAAATCTTGCTAAATTGGGTGCACCAAAAATGGGAGGCCAATGTTAGATTTATTTCATGAAATATTATTATTTTTCAACAAATCTGATTCATTGGATTTTTTGCAATTAAATTCAAGGGGAATTGGCCCACCCTGTACACTCAATAGTGAAATTAGATTGCCCTTCACTACTTTCTTGACATTCCACGCTGTATAAATATTTATTGTTATCGTACAAGAATGCACTACTTTTGACTAAGTTATTGGTATAGTTTGAACTCATAAACCTCCATGTGTACAAATGAAAGTATTTGTAGAAATATTTGTTGACTTTGATAGCTTGTAGAGTAGCTTTCTTGGCATAAGGCAAACTAACTATTTAAGCAACCTACTTTCACTATTTAGTGTAGGTGTAAGGGGGCCTTGAATTTTCAACCCCTCTCCCTCGCTCTCCCTCGCTCACCCTCGCTCTCCCTCGCTCACCCTCGCTCTCCCTCGCTCTCCCTCGCTCTCCCTCGCTCGCCCTCCCTCGCCCTCCCTCGCGCCCTCCTTCGCACCCTCCCTTGCGCCCCCCCTCGTTCCCCCCCTCGCTCCCCCCTCTCTCCCCCCCTCGCTCCCCCCTCTCTCCCCGCTCTCTCCCGCTCTCTCTCTTCTATGTTTTTTGGAATTGGCCTATCTTTTTGGCCTCAACATTTTTACATATGGGAGAATTGACCAGTTATAATCTTATTGTAGTTGAAACCGACCTTTACCCCAAAAGAGGCTGAAATTTTGTGCAATTATTATGGAGAGGAATTGGCTTGACCTCTATACTAAGTAGTGAAATTAGATTGCCTTACCCCAAGAAAGTTACTCTACAAGCCATCACAGTCAACAAATATTTCTACAAATACTTTCATTTGTATACATGGAGGTTCATGAGTTTGACCCGTACCAATAACTAATTCAAAAGTAGCGCATTCTTGTACAATAACAAGAAATATTTGTAGGGTGTGGAATGCCGAGAAATTAGTGAGGGGCAACCTAATTTCACTATTCAGTGTAGGTGTAAAGCGGAGATTTGCATGGGCTCTTCAAGAATGTTCAGACCCGGATGGCGAGATGGCGGATATCAGGAGGGTATCCACCCACCCCGTCCAAGTCCATGAGCCTCCATACCGACAGCTGAGTTCCAGCGACGAAGCACACAACCAAGAAACCCAATGTTTTTCCTTCTTGGGCGTCCTGGTCGACGTGCTTTGGAAGATCGAGGAGGACCCCAAATGCTAATTTCGCATTCGCTAGCTGTGATGCGACGGATTCCTCAATGCACGACTTTCACATTCTGGAGTCTCGTGTCGTACCAGCTGATCGAAGCGCTTGACGAGAATGCGCAATTTTCAGTCGGGGGTCCGGTAGAGGAGTAGGTCACCGTTCAGGTCTTGTTAGAGTAGGTCTGATTGGTTTTAGATGCTTGTCTGAGAGCTTTTGRATCTCTACTTGATTGTTCTTTTGTAAATTTTTACAATGGGAATGAGTCGGCATATGGCGGCCGTGGTGGTGGTGGCTACGTTGGTTGCAATTATAGGGTTGGCGGAGGCGGACCAGAATGAGGATCGCGTAGCGGAGCTTCTGCACTTGCAGTCTCGATCGAAGGACGGCGTGATCCGCATGATGGACAACAAGTTTCGACGGATGGCGTCTACGGAGGCTCCCCGCCCTTACTCTTTATTCATCTTCTTCGACGCGGAGCAGCTATGGAAACAGCAGGAGCTTCGGTTGCAGGAGTATCGCAAGGAGTTTGGATTAGTGGCGTCCTCGTTCATCAAGCACAACGAGGGAGGATCGGGCGAGGGGAAGGTCTTCTTTGTGGACGTGGAATTCAAGGAAGGGCAGGGGATTTTCCGCATGTTCGATGTGCAGACGCTTCCTCACGTGAGATACCTTCCGCCGGGGAGTGGTAATGAGAAGTGGAGCGAGGAGATGATCGGAGGCCGCAACGCCGAAGGTGTCGCCTCTTTCGTGACTTCCAAGACGGGCTTCGCATGCGGCGCCATTGAGCGACCGCCATTTCTYAGCCGCAACCGCATGCTYGCGTTYCTCGGCTTGTTTCTGGTGTCGGCGCCCATGGTGGGAAAGAAGCTGGCGGCACCGCGGTCGCCTCTACGCGACACTAGGATTTGGATGGCGGGTGCATTGGCGATCTACTTCTTCAGTGTTTCCGGGGGCATGCACAACATCATTCGCAAAATGCCGCTCTTCATGGTGGACCGAAACGATCCGTCGAAGCTCGTGTTCTTCTACCACGGCTCTGGGATGCAGCTTGGCACTGAAGGCTTCGTCGTGGGGTTTCTGTACACAATTGTTGGCCTTCTTCTCGGGTTTGTCACTCACTTTGCGCCTCATCTTTCCTCCAAAAATGCACAGAGGATTATCATGCTCGTGGCAATTACTGTCAGCTTCGTTGCCGTGAGGAAGGTCATTGCACTGGACAACTGGAAAACGGGATACCACATCTTTGCTTTCTGGCCGCTTCGCTGGATGTAGGCATCTGCACAACTCCGTTTCTTCATTTCATTTTCGGTAAACACCTCCACTCCAAATTGAGTAAACTGCTTTAGACACCGAGTCATGAATACGCAGACACAGCATACGCAATTGTTTGTCGTCATTGGGGAAAACGTAGCAGGCTTCTTACATATTGACAGAGATTCCAGTCTTCTCGGTTGGCGACAGATGAATCGATGGGAAGGCGCCCTGTTATCAACTCCAGGAGCACCACACCGAAGCTAAACACATCGCTCTTGAGAGTCAGTTTCTGCGTGTCGAAGTACCTGCACGTGTCCATGGAATTCGTCAGCCTTAAACCCTGAACCCTAACCCTAAATCCTAAAAAAAACAGAGACGAAAAGTAGCCCAAGAGAGCTTTTGCGCTCAGAAATTCAATTTTCTTGTAAGCAACGTTGATAGCAGTTCGTGTGGGTTAGCTTACTGGGGGTCCAGATACCCAGCTGTTCCTCTGACTTCCGTGGACACATGGGTTTTGTCTTGGACAGGTCCTGCTCTGGAGAATCCAAAGTCGGCCACTTTGGCCACCTCGGCATGACCGGGACCTGTGAGTAAAATGTTGCCACTCTTCACATCACGGTGAATAATGCTCGGCTGGCAGTTGGAGTGTAGGTAATCCAATCCTGGAAATAAAAGAAATAAACAAATCCCCATTAGAAGAATTCCCGTAGCTTTTTCCCGCGTTAAATTGGCCCTGAAGACTCTTGGTTCCCTATATTCACTATTGCATAACCTCAGAAATTTTTTGGTTTGGTTTTGCACGCTGATAGATGTACCACAAGACAAAAAATTACCTTGCTGATATGGACTCTAAACCTGGATATTAAGTGTGACTATTTGACACATAAATGGTCAACTACTTAGAAAGTCCTTTCATTATATCGGCGTGATTCAGAGACGGTATAGAAGTGTAGATTTACATTTCAAGACGGCCGCTTTGAAAAGCACCAGTGTTGTGAATGTCCACCAATATACGAAATTGACGTTTTGGGAACTACAWKGAACTCAAGGACCAAATCTGCGAAGTTTTCTTCTAATGTTGACAGTAATCAATGAAAATTATAAAACTGGACGAATATTTTCCTTCCAAATCTGTTATTTAAACTGAAACAGTAAACAATGCATCACCTCGTGCTGCATTAAGCGCAATGTTGAGTCGCGTCCTCCAATCCAGGGGTCTTGCAGACTTTAGATTTCCTGCATTCCCGATTCAATTGAGTAAGGACAACAGGGATCGTAAGACCTCTAAAAATACACCAAAAAAATTCATATATATCAGTGATGCGAGTTATCAGTTTATTGGTTCACCGTGTAGTTGGTCGAATAATGAGCCATCTCGGACGTACTCGTAGACTAGTATTTGTTTCTTTTTCTCTTGACAGTATCCCACCAACGTTGTCAAGTTTCTGTGGTGCAATTTGGATAGAAGTGAAACCTKCATCACCATCAATGTTCATAGACATCTATGCACATCAGACAAGTGAATCTGCCGTGATAGAACATAGGCATAGTACTTGACAATAGTTACATACCATTCTTGAGAATCTGCCTCAACACTCTTAGAAAAGGAAGCCACATTCATTTTCTACACAATCTACAGTGGGATAATTTAGCAATTTAAGCTACAACAAGCACACAAGCACTCATTAAGAGTGTCTTTCTTGGTTTTCATCTCCAGTGCAGAAGAGCGAACCATCGTATTTGCCGTTAAGATGGCAATATTTCAAAAAATTGACACTTTCTAATTGCACTGATGTGTATAGATGTCAAACCCTAGTTTTTACAATAGAGCAGAAATCTATACCAACCCTTGTTTTCAAAGCTCTGAAACAATTTGAGACACACCCTTTATAGGAATTATAAAACCAGGTGAGTACTCACAACAGCGAAAGACTGTTACATGTACAAATTTCAATGATAGCCGAACAGTACAACCGAACACTGAACTATTTTCACTGCTATACTCTCACTATCATCGTAAACGAGCAGCAACCAGGTCCAGATGCAACCACCAAATTCAAATTTGGCAATAGCGTTTCCATATTCAAGATTAGGGTAAGAAACTGTAAGATTAGGGTTTYGTTTTTTTATACCTCATTGTGAAACTCTTGATCTCCTGGGCGAGTCGGATTATCAGCAACCTTGACAGCCACTTCTCTTCCATCGGGAAGAATTCCATGGTACACTGGTCCAAAACCTCCTCTCCCAATTTCTTTTTGGAAGTTGTTCGTGGCAGCTGCCAATGCTGCAAGTGTGAAAGCCTTCGATGAAGCACTGTTGTTGCCGATAATTTCTAGAATCACATACATGTACAAGTCAGCATTCCAGTTATTTCCTTCCATGAGATGACAGAGGTATTCTTAAAAGACTAAAACGGTTATCAATTGCTTGTACGTGACTTTGAGCAGTACCGTATTGATGAATGGAGTTTCAAAATACAAATTGGAGTGTGAATTCATGAAAGAACACAAGARTACTGACTGAGGTTAGAATTTACCCTTAAGAGGTACTGCACGGCCAATTGAAACACCGCTGTTTTGTTGAGAATTGGCCTTACGACGACGACAACAACGACAACCGATGTAAACGCCCACAACGATGATAAGAAGTGTCAAGACGACCCCACCCACAACAGCGCCGATAATTGCCGGAAGATTGGAAGATTTGGACTTGGAAGGAGTGACCGCTTCCTTGCAGTCGCTACSGACAAAATTGTTTCCGGGACAAGGCCTGTCAATAGGCAATTGAAAGTTCAGGGAAATAAAAAAAAAAAACTGTTTTGGGGGGGGGGGGTTCAAATAAATTTGCAAAATCAGAAGTAAGGTAGGAGCAAGTTCTAAAACCAATCAGGCTCTAAAGGTACATTTTGCACTCTCCAATGTACAAGCAGTCTACATTTGACGAGGTGGTCGGTTTTAGAGCCCATTGAAATGCATTTTTTTGCAACTTCAAAAATTCATAACTAATTCCACAAAGCTCCAAAAAATATGAAACGACTTGGGTTAGATGCCAGTTCCACTTCTCTTTCAAGGAAAATTTACTAAAAAAAATTTCAAGTAGTTTCACCTTGCCAAAATTCAGCTTCAGTCCTTAGATGGGTGCTTTATGGACCTCCTACCTTAACGCAAGTGCACCCATAATCGACACTACCATTGATTGAATATACTTACTATTATAAAATAGTAGCGGTCGTAAGGGTCGTCGGGATATCTGCATTCATGACATAAACGGAAAACAACTCAGTGTGAACAATCTGGGTATCAGCAACAATGCTAAACAATTTCATGAACAATCCGCTAATCGTCCGTGTCTCGACCAGGAACAAAAAAAATTGTATGCATAAGTTTCATATATGGGTCTTTGCATGTAATCATCGGTACAATCCTCTGTATAGGATCCCTGGGTATCATCACCTCGACGGTATCTGAAACAGTGCTAACGAGTAATAAAATGAACAATCGGCTCATCGGCTACTCGTCAGTGTCTCTACTCCGAATGGAAAGATGCATATAATTTTGATATGAGGCTTTCCATCTAATCATAGGTGTACTAATCCTCTGTAAATGATCCTTGGTTATCGTCATCTGGGTATCTGCAAGAGTGCAGACGATTAAATTGAACAATTGGCTAATCGTGAGCGGCTCTACTCCAATCGGAAAAAAAACATATTTTTTATAAACGTCTTTCCATGTAATCATCGGTGTACTAATCCTCTGTATATGATCCCTGGTACCATACATTGTGTATGATCCTTGGTAGGATCAGTATAATCCAGTATATGATCCATGGTATCATACTTAGTTTATGATCCTTGCTACGATCCTCAGTATCATCCTCGTTGATTGAAGATTTGAGAAATCGTAGTCGGCAATCGTAGAGTGCTACTACTTTGATAATCACATGTGCTGCGATTATACCAAACCATAACAAATTATTCATTTCTAAGTTACAAGATGTGGACGTTTGTCGTATAAGCATCCATATTGTCCTTTTCTCATCCAATGACAAGATTCTTTCTCCATGTCTGTACGATATGTGCACCTGCAGCCGGCACCTGAAGAGTACGAAGTGACGATTCCTGACGATTCYGGGTACGAACTGACGTACATGGCTTCCGGGCAAAGATAAAGTGACCCATAAGCACAACGCTCCAAATTTTGACCAATCACGTTTGCTAAAATTTCGTTGAAATATTCTCTAAAAACATTCAAACCACCACTGATCGAGATATGAAGTGAAAGCAAGTRCAAATACCTGACGAGAGCCGATCCCCCAAAATTGATCCTTGTCCGTATGGTCATGTACTTGAACTCTCCCAGATACGTGTTAAACATATCGTACACCTTTGCAATCTGTCGCAAGCTGATGGACGACACAAACGGCGTTCCATTCGAGCCATCTCTCAACAAACACAAGTCCGTCACATTGCTCTGCGAGAGGTAGAGAATCTCCTTGTACAGCACCCCCGTGGAGGACGTGGTGACATTCTCCACMACGGTCGCCTCMATGGACARTTGAAAGGATGGTGGGTTGGCGGCGTTGTCGTAGTTCCCGTAGAAGAAGGCGGCTCTCAGCAAGTAGGTCGAGTTCTTGGCCACGGGCAAGCGGTAGCAGTTCTTGGCTCGGGTGTCAGCGAAAGCTCGCAGGGACGTGAGTTCGGAGAGAGAGGCGAAAGTGGAGTCGGTGGGGGGATTGAAACCCTCGTGGTTGGTGCCGGTGGGAATGAAGGCGGCGTCGGGAACCCATTGCACACCCGCGGCGTCGATGGAATTCGCCGTGGCTCCACAGTCGATGTTGAGCGACAAGCCTGTCGATAGATCCACCCACACAGACAAGCATAATTATTAGAAAATTTGTTACTAACCGCAGTCGAAGTTACAGGAATTATTAGAAAATTTGGAACTAAGCAAAGTTGAGGTTGAGCAACCCTGTGAAAAGATCCAGACAGGAACTATTA
The DNA here is from genome assembly GCA_006891605.1 of Pleurozium schreberi. NCBI lineage: Eukaryota > Viridiplantae > Streptophyta > Bryopsida > Hypnales > Hylocomiaceae > Pleurozium > Pleurozium schreberi. The sequence goes on along the minus strand of VACF01002483.1, from coordinate 2,573 downwards.
GAAAGATTGTTACTGTGGACTCTAAGAGAATGTGAAACTAGAGCTTTGGTATGAGAAATAGCATGCTGAGTTGTAGGAGTAGCGAGGGATGTGATTGCATAAGAAGGTCGTAATGTCACGTTTCCATGGTTGAATCGTGTTCAATCATGCTCTATCACGAGTCTCAAAAAAAACAGAACGAATTTACGAGATATAACGGTGCTCTTCATGTCCATGCGTAGGTGTAATCTCTACAGAAATGGGCTCCATAATTGAGATGAAGACATCATTGTAGCAGCGGAAAATTCTACTGTTGCAAATARGAACAAGAGTTGAATGAAATTCAGCTAATCTGGGACATGATGGACATCAACAACATATATACCTCAATGCTATACGGTCCTCGCACAATCACTCGGAGTAAAGGTACAATAGAAGGTTCCTCCCTTACTTAACAAGTCCCGTACCGGTCTGACATATTGGTTTACAAGGGTTTATTGGCTAAGAGAGGGTCTGGTATGGTAAGAGAGGTTCTACTTTAATAAATTGATGCATCAGAAAAAGTATAAGGTAACCCCAACTCAAAGCTCGACACTAAAATAAAGTGCTGAGCATTAACTGAATGGTCAAATTTTCAAAAATAATGTGATTGTTTAGAAAACAAAGAGTATGCCAGCGCAGCAGAATGTGTTTTTTGATTACTATATGCAACACTTCTAGTGGTTTACTGATAGATGGTTTTTAGAAGCCCAACACGAGTTATCAAAATGAAAATGCACTCATCGCGCAAGATTTTAGGGTGTCGCAATTAGGTCCATGTTACAATTAGGTACCTCAACCCAATGTATTTCTCTCCACAGGCACCAGCTCTGAATGTACATTGATAAAAAATTCTATACTGATTGTTCTTTCACTTGACACTCGTGCCACACTCAAAATCCACCAGATCACGAACTAAAGCTCAAGTAGACTAGCACACCCTAACCATGGATCCAGTGACGGTACACCGACAGCACACAAGAGCAGATTTACTCGATTCTACCCTAGATTTCTAACGAAAAAAAAGCTGACGACCACAACATTTGCAAAACAAGAGACAACCCCAAGTAAAGAACGTACATGATGACAAAATCCCTTACGGACACTACGCGTCGGTAGAACTAACAATCGTAATGCCACTGTAAGGTGATGGATTTGGTTGTGGCATCAACACAAGGTACACTAGTCTATATCTATACAATAAATTAGATTGTTTGATTTGCTTGTATGTTATAGTGAGATCTTCGAAACTCTACATCTTTTGATTGTGTTCATGTAATATCATTAATAAGCTCTTTGCAAGGAAGGGTGCATGGACTTTGTTTTGTGACGTTTGGACATATAGTGTGAAAGTTATGAACTTTTCAGTTATTTTTATTAAACTATAGATATATAATTCCAAAAATAAAATGAAAAACAAAATCCATACATTAAATTAGGCTATTTTTTAAAATATTCTTTGTTTGTTACAATTAGATCTTCAGAACCGTGCTTTTGTAGAGTTGTATTTTGCTACGATAGAAAAGCTTTTTGTTTAGAGGGGTGCATGGATTTTGTTAATTTGTGGTATTTAGACGTACACTGTGAATTTATGAGTTATTTTTTTTAATTGTAGATAAATAATTCCAAATATTAAATAAAAAATCAAATCTATAACTTAAATAAAGTTTTTTTTTTTTTTTTTTTTATTTATTTTTATTTATTTATTTATTTTTTGTTTGTTTCATATGCTAAGATATAAGAAATTGTGAGTCCTCTTAGTCACATTCTTGGTACAATTGGAAAGCTCTCTACAAGGAGGATGCATGGACTATGTTTTGTGGGTTTTTAACTTCCAATGTAAAAGTTTTAGATTTTTGAATCATTCTTTATTAAAAAAATAAAACTAAGTTATCTTTTATTTTAGAAAAAACATAACTTTCACGTTGCGTGTCCAAACATCGCAAAACAAAGCCTTTGCTATCCTTCGTACATGGAGCTCGACATGGAACTTTCAATTTGTATAAAAATACTCAATGCAACCTCTCACATTGCAACAAAGTGCTTGTACACCTTTGTACATTGAATAGGGGTATTAAGGGGACCAAACAATTAAGGAGACTAAATGAAGGAAATTTCAAATATTTGAAACATGATGTACAAGCCCCAGGACACTTCAGTCATTGTTGATGTACAACTAAGATAGATATTTATATAGTGTGAAATGTCAATTAATTAGTATGGGTCCCCTTAATACCCCTATTCAATGTACATAAAAGATATTGGTTTTCCAAGTTTTCACAAAATAAAAAATTAGAAAATTATTTTAATCTACGTTTATTTTGGTTGTGGTAACAGCACGTGGCATACAAGTCCATACATTAAAGTAGACTACATTTGTTTGTTTGCATTGTTTGTTCAGTACGGTGAGATCTCCGGAACCGTACATTCCAGTCGTGTTCCTGCTACAATCAAAAAGCTCTTTGTGAGGAGGGGTGCATGGACTTTGTTTCGTGGTGTTTGGTCGTAACTCGTAAGGTGTGAAAGTTATGGATTTTAGAGATATTTGGGAGGGA
>VACF01002482.1:0-97894 GCA_006891605.1 Pleurozium schreberi | reverse complement strand
AAACGGAATGAATAAAATCCTTCCACTCATAGAAAAATATAATCTACAAGAAATAATTAACATCTCGAATTTTTATTTATTTTTCATTGACCGTCCTTGTTTGTTTTTTGGWTTAGATTGCATAAATTTTTGTTGATGGTCACAAATTGAAATAGAAATTTTATTCATAAAAAGATAGTTTGGAAAAAAATTGAAAATCATGTCCAAATTTGAGGTGAGAGGAATTTACTTGAAATTTCTATTGAGGGGTCTCAATTGATGGGATTCAATTGAAGGACTCTTGGATCTAAGGTAGGCATCCTCAAAGCACCACAAATTGGTACTGGTGAGATTTTCATATTGTTTTGTTGGCAAGAGAAAGAAAATTCCAATGCACCAAAAAATGCAACATTTGGATACAATATGCAAAAGCTATGAAGGGTCAAAGTTTGATTGTAAAAGCGTTTTTTTCACATAGTACAATGTGAATTTGGAAATGTACAAAGTGTGAAGATGGCGCTTGTGGTTCAGTGGCGCTTTTGGGTTACCTACCTTATAGGGATTAATTCCTTCACTCCTTCACCTCCTAATGCTTATATGGACCAAAACATTTAATATTTTTGTACTCCGTACTTTCAAATATAGGTAATTAATTTTTGAGGTTCCTTGAAGATGGCTAAAAAATTCCAAATGAATAAAGAATAACCATCTCTTCAACATCATGATAGGGCCCATATTTTTTTTTGCAAGAATCTTATATTTTTTAAAATCTTGAAGAGAATGAATCAAGTTTTTTTGGGTCTKGGAGCATGTTCAAATACACTCATAAATTTTCACCTGGCATGAGAACTTTATAAATTGTGTACAAATTACATGAATAGAGATGGATCATAATTCAATGGAMAAATTTATGAAGCTTGTCCACAACTCAAATTTTTTCGTCTTGAAACACAACATTATAAGGTAGAACCACCTATAACTAATCAAATAAGGAATTTGGACGAATTTGAAGCAATGGAATGCAAGGTAAATATTTTTAGAGGTTTGTTGATAAAAATGATGAGGATTGCAAAAACTTTGGTAATTTTATTGCATGAATTGAAATTACTATAAATTTTGAAAGGCAAAAAGTGCTCCAGACCAATAGCTGATCTCTACACTCTTCCAATTCCAATCATTCAAAAAACTACTTTTCCACTCACTTCTTCCTACTTTTTTTTGCACTATTTTGGAACATGTATCATGAACTTTTAGTCCCAACTTTGAAAAGATGAAAAAAACTCACTCTAGCCTTGGTTGGAAATAAGTCAATCTATGGTTGACTATGGGGCACTGGTTGGTAATGGGTAGTTCTACCTTAGTATCAAAAAAAATTTGTATGTGTAAAAAGTAAATTAGTAGTAAAAACAATACAAATATTGTAGATGTAAAAGTCGTAGGCTAGTTGATTGATAACAATCCTTAAAATCAAGTTGTAGTTTTTAAGGTTTTGGTCATTTGATGTTGTTGACTTTTGACTTTCTTGAAAGTGCAAATTAAATTTTAAGATGCACATTCTTGACTTCTTGTTACAAGTCCAAAAATGTAATTTGCAAAGACACTAGTTTGGACTTTGGATGCATTTTCTATATATTAATGCGTGTTTTGGCCACAAAATTTTAATTTCTGTAATTGTTGAAGGAGGAGTGAAGAAATAACACTTGATGGTTTTTATGGCACTTGAAGCCATGCATTACTATGCACTGAAAAGTGGCAGGCAACCTTGCTTGCCACCCCAGGCCCCTCAAATCACCAAAAAATTGTTGAAAAAAATCCAAGCCATCGATCTGATTTTACACAAACACCCCTCCAAGCCCTCCAAATCGCCAGCTGTTGGATCAAATATGAATACGAATACAAATAAAAATACAAATAAAAATGAATATACAATTGAATACGCATATGAATACGAATACAAGCACAAATACTACTTAATACATATACAACAGAATACGAATACGACTGAATGTTTGTCCCATATTGTTTGGAGTCCTTTCCCCTCTCCCAAAATTACAAGAGAGGAGGGAGGAGGGGGTTCTGAATTAAAAAATTTAAATTAATTTTCTTTTAATTCAATACCCCTTTCCCCCTCCCAAAAAAATTTTAAAATTTAATTTATATATTGTAGATTCTTTCTATTATATAAATACATATGTTACAGGGTTTTTTTTTTCATTTTCCATGAAGTGGTGAAGTGGCGATATTAAATGTTACGGTGGTGCTCCAAGTTTCAACATTCATCCACATATTGGATAGAAAATGTGATATTGCATATCTGTAATTCTATTTTCATTCACAATGTGGCGATTTTATCGAAGATTTGCACCAACTTGAAGTTTTTTGGCGATTTCATCCAAATTTTTACTAAAAATTTCCTATAGGCTTGGTGCTAGGTATAAATTTTTGGTGCAATTTTGCACCAAATCGCCAGAAAAAAAAACCCTGATATGTTATAAACACCTTCAAATGGTTGTAGGTAGATACCTACAACTAGGTTGAAGGCTTGTAGTCTCACAACTTTGCACTCACCTCCTAGCATCATTGTGCATGGAACAACTTGAGTAGTTTTCAATTTATGGTGGACACACGGTGGTCATTGAAATGACAATAGTGTTTGTAAGAAAAACTTACAAGAATGGGAGAATTATCTTTACTTRAGCTCCTTGGATTTGCCTTGTTWTTRAGGTGAATTTGACATTTTTGAGGTGGGCAAAAATTGCATTGGTTGGTGGATTTTTCAGCCCCTGCTCTAACCAAATCCAAAACAATAAGTTGTGAACTACACAACACCTTTCAACTTTGAAAATTTTGGCAAGGTGGACTCTAACTCAAAATTTGATGAAATCACCACCATCGGATTTCTAATGCAGTTTGTTTTCAAGGAATAGAATTTATTTATAAAAAAACTCARAATTTGAGAATGTGAAGCTCAAATTAGRGGGGCAATGTCCTTGAGAATGGCCACTTGGATCATTAAAGGTTTTGTAGTCAATTAACTGATTTTGTTACCCTAGTCTTGGGAATGAATGCTAATTCTTAAACCCTAATTTTTTTCAACTTTTTTGGCAAGGCCCAAAGCCCGAAGCCCTAATTTCAATTATGTTTAAGTAGAGGGCAAAGCGCGAGGAGGAGGGCATTTCAGCAGTGGAATCAGGTAGGTTCGGGACAAAAGCCTCGGTGCCGAAGCAATAGGTGTGGTGGAGTAGCCTGCAGGCAGGGGCCCCCAAACCTAGGTTGCGTGCTTCTGGTTTGTGTGGTCTATCCCTCTCTCAATCTGTTGCAGTTGAAGCCCGCGACCATCCCCGGCCGGAGCTGCTCTCCAAAACGCAGCCTCGCAGCGTAATTGCAGCCGCGCTGCTTCGCTCCGTCACGTCTTTCTCGCCATGGTGAGTTGCTTGCAGCTCCTCCCTTACCTCATCTTCCCTTTTTTCTACGTGTCGTTTCGTTGCATGCAGTTTAGGGTTTGGGAACCCTCTCGCACGCGGCCTACCGAATTGAACCGTTCCCGACTTCCACCTGCACGTAGTCTTTCATTTTCTCTTCTCCCCTCCCGCGTCCCCTCCTGTAACCATCCACTCGCATCTCTGGATTCTGGGCGCATTCTGGAAGGGCACTGGGATCCAAATTGGGGGATTTGGTGACTTTGCAACTGTGCTGTAAGCGGAATTGAGTGAAACGGTCGGTTTTGGCGCAGCGTCTGATTCCTGTTTCCACATGAGGAAAGCGTCCTATCACAGCTCCTTACCCTATGATCATTGGGACCCGAATTAGTAGCTCTTTCACGTGCGAATGAGTTAGTTWTTTATGCTCCGTCCGTAAACGATGTGTAGACCTTACCGAGGACAAGGATTCTGCAGATTAAGTTRGGGTTTCCACGTTTTGTAAAACCGGTTATCGTTGTCTTGGGCCTTGGGAGTAGCCTGCTTTGATCTCTGATGTACAATTGCTGTGAATGGGAACTTGTACTGATGTCTYGTGCCTCTTCGCTGACAGACGAAGCGCACGAAGAAAGCCGGGATCGTCGGCAAGTACGGTGCGTCACTTTCCCTGCTCATTTCGTCCATCTTCGCATCTTCGTATTGTGGTTTGTGGTCTCCGATTTTTCCCGACGGTGGATTCGATTGAACTCACTGTCTCGGTGGTTACGTTGGAATGATGTTTCTGCGGTGGAACTCTGGTTGTAAATTTGCAGGCACGCGATATGGTGCCAGTTTGAGGAAGCAGATTAAGAAAATGGAGGTCAGTCAGCACTCTAAATACTTCTGCGAGTTCTGCGGAAAGGTGAGATTATAGCAGAAGGAAGTTGTCATGATTTGGACCATTTATGAGTAATCTTTGTTTGTCAAGGGAGGCTCGCTCGACTTGATTGCGTGGACGCACGAGAAACTGAAAGTGTTCCCACCTCATTGTCCAGTACTCCGTCTTACTCTGTTGTTATGTTCGGGGTGAGTCCAGTTTGCAGTGAAGAGGAAGGCTGTGGGAATCTGGAACTGCAAGGATTGTGGCAAAGTGAAGGCTGGTGGCGCGTACACTTTGAAGTAAGATCGCGCTCCTTTGTTTGAAGAGGACTTAGGTTAGATTCAGGGTTCGATGTGTCAAGTTTTTTGAGAGCTAGGATCTCGGGTTTGGGGCTTGGGGTGTTGGAGATGTCGTCTTTGTTTAGGGTGCCGGGATGCCAGGATTCCATACAAGGTCTAGAAAGTTTTGGTCGGTTGAGAGCTTTTGTATATGATCAGATTTGGATTTAGTGACTGAGCGATGAGGGCTCCGTAGACGTCCTTTTCTAGARTAGCGCATTTTAGCATGTCAGTCTTACCTGTGGTATGTTCTGTCCGCTAACATCTGTGTGAGTCATTTTGGGCTGTTGTTTTCGACTGTTCTTTGCAATGGGATGCTGAGGTCTTGATTTTCTTATGATGCAGTACGGCGGCTGCTGTGACGGTGCGCAGCACTATCAGGCGATTGAGGGAGGCTACAGAGAGCTAGAGTCCTCATTTTGTCTACATTATTGATCAGCTTATAGAAAGAGGGGATTTTGCCTTATGGCCTTTAGAACTAGGGTGTGAAAGATATTGAATCGTGAAGTTGTATTTGAATTAAAAAAATTAAAAAAATGTTTTAACTTCTTACTTTATTATAATGTGGCAATGGCAGGAGGCACACTAGTCCAGATAAAATTCATTCATTCCTCAATGTGATATAAAAATTGTTTGAGCCTTGAGTGTTCCAAAGGACAAAATGTATCCTCACATAGTCTAGAAGTCAAATTCAAAGTCAAATTCAATAAAATTTATTGGAAAATCTGCACTTTCCTTTCTAGCATGTATAGTAAAATTTTCAAATCAATCCTAAATGTATTGGTTTTTTGAAAGGCATTCAAAGATCACATTTTCAATTTGAGTTCATTAAACTGCAATCTGATGGTTACGACTTTGGGAGACTTGTATCTTCTTCATCCAATGTTTGTTTTTAATTAAATTTATTGTCTTGTATTCCCCTTGAAGTACAGTGGTAARACTTTCATGCCAATCCAAGTTGTTTGAATGTTTGGGAGCAATTCAAAGTTCAAAATCCAAACACTTTGCGACTACAATGAACTTTGGCAACTATTTCTCCTTCACATAGTGTCTATTTTCAGGAAAAAAAAAATGAAAAAGTTGCACATACTAGTCTAGTTTGTGTCAAGTTAAAATTTCATATCAATCCAAGAAGTTATGAGATTGAGAAGCATTTTAGCAACTAAACATGTGTTTTTTGCAACTTTTTTTTGCAACTTTCTTTTGCTACTTTTTGACATTTCAAAGTCAATTTGCTCACTCAATGAGTTCATTGAATGATATTTTTTTTCACCAATGTGATTGTATGTTGGATCTGCACTTTATAGTTTGAAGTTTTTTCATTTCACTAGGTTTAGAAAACAAATCACCTCCAAATGATTCTATGAAAATTTCAGCACCTTTTTCCAACACAAAAACATTATAATTTGGCAATCTGTGCAATCATATGACTCCAAATTTCTTTCACATCCTCTAGAACACACTCTACAAGATTACAAGATTGTACAGTTGAGATTTCTTTACCCTGGTCATTTAGAGTTATAACGCTTCAACAGCTATGATGTTTTCGTACCCAAGGTCACTTTGAGTGCTTCTAGGGTTGGCGCCGTCTTCGAGGGGGGTGAAGAAGCTACAAGTCGCATAAGATATGAATTTGTAAGGATAATATCGCAGCGAAGGATTCTCTAAGCTTACGTGCACTGAAAACTCCAGAGTCCCAACATAAAGTTACGATTGATAACAAGACAAAACCGTCAATCTATCTTCTTGACAAGTCAAAAGAGAGTTCAACAATTATCTTATATCCGCCTACGATATACAACAGTGAAATAGAGGTGCCATGCGGAAAAAATCCCGTCYCAGGGGGAAAAACACGAAAAAAAAACAAGTCACAGAGACAACATGAAACCAATATGTAAAAAGACACTTCGAAATCAGTAAAAGCTCCGGTATCACAAACGATTCAACACATTCAACAAAGCATACCAACTAAAACCACCAAGCGTCCTGAACAACCTCCATCACCGTATTTGCAACAAACACAAACCTACTCCATCACCCATTCCCCCAATAGAACAGAATCATCGAAAAACAGTAATTGTCAATTAAATCTTGATGCTTCCATCACAAAGGCAGGCAGCAAAAGATCCTGTGAGGGCAAAACTGAACTCATTGATTCCCGATAGAAGGTTTTAGGGGCAAAATCCCCTCTTTCTATAAGCTGATCAATAATGTAGACAAAATGAGGACTCTAGCTCTCTGTAGCCTCCCTCAATCGNCATATACAAAAGCTCTCAACCGACCAAAACTTTCTAGACCTTGTGTGGAATCCTGGCATCCCGGCACCCTAAACAAAGACGACATCTCCAACACTCCAAGCCCCAAACCCGAGATCCTAGCTCTCAAAAAACTTGACACATCGAACCCTGAATCTAACCTAAGTCCTCTTCAAACAAAGGAGCGCGATCTTACTTCAAAGTGTACGCGCCACCAGCCTTCACTTTGCCACAATCCTTGCAGTTCCAGATTCCCACAGCCTTCCTCTTCACTGCAAACTGGACTCACCCCGAACATAACAACAGAGTAAGACGGAGTACTGGACAATGAGGTGGGAACACTTTCAGTTTCTCGTGCGTCCACGCAATCAAGTCGAGCGAGCCTCCCTTGACAAACAAAGATTACTCATAAATGGTCCAAATCATGACAGCTTCCTTCTGCTATAATCTCACCTTTCCGCAGAACTCGCAGAAGTATTTAGAGTGCTGACTGACCTCCATTTTCTTAATCTGCTTCCTCAAACTGGCACCATATCGCGTGCCTGCAAATTTACAACCAGAGTTCCACCGCAGAAACATCATTCCAACGTAACCACCGAGACAGTGAGTTCAATCGAATCCACCGTCGGGAAAAATCGGAGACCACAAACCACAATACGAAGATGCGAAGATGGACGAAATGAGCAGGGAAAGTGACGCACCGTACTTGCCGACGATCCCGGCTTTCTTCGTGCGCTTCGTCTGTCAGCGAAGAGGCACRAGACATCAGTACAAGTTCCCATTCACAGCAATTGTACATCAGAGATCAAAGCAGGCTACTCCCAGGGCTCAAGAACGATCAGGATTTCATAACACAGAGACCGTAGACTAAGCAATCCTTTTTCTCAGTAAGATCGACTCGTCTTGTGCGGTCGKTCCAGGTGTACAAGTCTCTAAACCCTAAAACAATTCTTTCGCACGGGTATAGAGTTCCTGAGCGTCGAAGTTCGGGCATCGATTATCATAAGCTAGGGGGGTGCGGGACGACTTATTCTTGTCATGGAAACATAAAACAGTTKCTAGGTCGAACCCGACYGTTTCATTTATTCTATTTCCACCGCAGACACAGCCGCACCGGATTACCACAGCAGCCAAATCCCGCGATTAGGGTTTTAGTGCCAGCCGAGAGTGAGGCTAGGATGAAGAATTGCGTGGGGATGCTCGGACCTGGGGCCGAGGGAGGAGAGAAGAGAAATTGAGCTAATTACACCGCGCGCATCTGGAAAGCGAAGATGGAAGATTTTGTGACGTCGCGAGCTGGAGCCCTAACGCTAAAATGTGAGGAAAAGCACGAAATTGAAAGGGATGCTTGAGGTAGAGGACGAATAGCGACTGACCATGGCGTGAGGTAGGCGACGAAGCGAATCAGCACGGCTGGTTTGGCGCTGCRAGGCTGCGTTTCGGAGAGCAACTCCGTCCGTCAGGGGATGCTCGCCTCTTTTGCGACGGGGATGTCCAGGGGCCAGATAGAGACAAGAAACGATGAGAAGTACATTAACCCCTAAAGGACGGACCTATAACCACTGATTCAGAGCTTTGGTGCTCATCACTCAATTTGTTACCATTTTGGAAATAGATATGTGTGAAAAAAAGATATGTTTATTTTTCAGAGATGATATTACATGTCTTCTCTACTTAACAAAAAATTTAGATTTTTTTGAGGAAAATTGATTAAAAAATCCATTATTGGTATGTGTTTTATACTAAGGACATGATAATTGACAAGTTATAGTTCTATCCCATTTTGAAAATTTTCATACTAACCTCTATTGCTACTAGTACCTCTTGAAATAATTTCAAACTGATTGGATTGTTTTTCCTATAATTACAAATTTATTTTCACTTTTATTCACAAACATTATAAGTATGAATTTTTTTCATGAAATAAAATGAAAACTTTCATAATGATTGATAATTTATATTTTTGAATAATAAAAATATTAGCTTAATATTTGAACACAATTTAAAAGGGAAAAAAAAATTTAGCATAGACATTATGTTTGATTATTTCGCAATGGATCTACTCCTTCAGGGATTAAATTGTCAATACAAGGATTTCACTAATTTTTTCTACTTGGTGAAAAGCTACGTCATAAATTATRAAAAGTATCACATTGTTGAGTTCTACTAATTATGATCATGGGCTCAGTTGGAAACAATAGATGTGGAATTTTGAAGTAATAGAGAGTGATGCATTGAATAGTTTCTCTGATAAGGTCTATATAAGAGATAAGTAATTTGACATACAAATTTGGTTTGCTATTAGGTCAAAAATAAGGTTTCATTTTAGGTTTATGTAGTTTATTGTATTTATAGCCACCTTAATCTAGTAAGGATGTCAATGACTTTCAAGGAACTGAAGAAACAAAATGCAGCTATTCACCCATAAACTTTATCATTTTTGATTGACTACCTTAGAGCTAGCAAGGGCCTTTTTTTACTTGAATTAAACACTTAGAAGATAGTCATAGTCATCAATGTGTACCTATCCTTTGAACACATAGAATGCATAGTGAGGCATGAGTAACATTAGTGATTAATTTAATTTTGCCCCTCCTCCATCATACCCATATAAATACTCCAAGAAATACAAAAATGAGTTGGTACACATACAAAAATGAATTCGAGTAAAAAAATGAAAAAAAACTCATGTTTGTGGCCAAARAAGTGGTGTATGAATTGAAATGGGCCATTTCAAAATTAAAAAAYMAACAAAGTTTTATGATCCAAAAAATTCAAAGAATATAAAACACAATKTTTAGACACACCATGGAAGACATGAAAAGTGTTCAAATCTCCAWAACTAAGTATAAACCTCTTAAGATTGTCACAATTGAGTTGCCCTAAATCCTATCTACAATTTCCTACCTAAGCTAACGCTGAAGAAGAATTGCCAAAATAACACCTGCACGATGAACACCTGCAGTAGAATATAAATACTAGAAATGAGAAAGAACGCCATGAAAGAAGCTACAACAAATGCCTTCCAAAACAAAACAAAACAAAACCCCTTACMTGTTTTCCCYCAAAACCCRAAGAAAGTACAAAGTACAAAGAAACTTTTCACTACAATGACCTCTATGCTACACAAGTAAAACAAGTGCGCTTTGAACTAGATTTCAGAACTAGAAAGTAGAGATTTCTTCAAGTAAAGCTAAAACACATTGCCTGTAATAATCACATTTACAACCAATTCTGAAGTGATAAAATTCTTTCAAGATGCTTCAATCTGTAACTTGTCCTCTTGAAAACAAACACATTCAAGCCCTAGCGGCGACATGTGTGTGCCAAAACTATTCCTTGCAATAAAYACATTGAAGCACATTAAACACAGGAGATTGCACAGAGCCAAATTTACATGCAAGCAAGGCTTGGTCACCAAAAATACATCCAAGCATGGGCTCTATATCAACATAGAAACAAAGGAAGATTCAGTAGACATACTTGGCCAGGCGGAGGAGGCACGACAATAGTCTCTCGCACATGAGGCTTCGAAGCCGTCCGGTGCCGCTTTGGAGGATGAAACTCGTCCACAGGAGCCGCTCCGGGCGGCTTCATGCAAACCCCCTCAAAAACCAAAGCCGCTCTCTGCTGCACCGAAGCCAAGTAAGAAGTAAACATTGTTCCTTCACAACTTCACCCCTCTTGTAACTCCTCGGCTACAAAAGAGAGATTTAGGGAGGTAGAAGATGCACTCCAGAGACTCACCGCTGTGCTCCTCGCTCCAAGGACTCATACGCTCTAGGGACTCATATGCTCCAGGGACTCACAAGCCTTCTACACTCTAGGGGCTCTCTTATAGCACATTGGAGATTAGGTCAACACTTGAGTGTAGTTTAGTGTTAGTTGGGAAATTTTTTTGCACTTTCTTTGAGGGTTAGGATGGGCAATCCGGGCTTTTTGGCAAGCATGATGTTTGAGAATGATGAGAGTGCCGATAGTTTGTCAGAAGAGGAGTTCGAGGGGGATAGCTAGTTTTGACGAACCTGCAAATACTCCAACGACGATACCAGCAACCGCTAGTTCCTTCCCAACGTCACCATTGCCAATGACTGCTCCAGTTTCCGCATATTGTGAGTGGGGCAATGCCCAAATGGAGTATTCGTTGGACATGTTGCGTGAGCGCATTGTGGAATTGAGGTTTCAATCGTCCCGGGCCAAAGATTGGGTAGCCATTAGATGAGAAACGAGGCCTCTAGAAGGCCGTTTCAGGCCTGTTTCCCTTACTATTCTCAATGCAGTGATGGAAATGCTGGTTGCTGGCAGAAAAATAATTACAAAAAAAAAAAAAAAAAAAAAAATTTGTCCTGAAATAGTGAAATCTAAATTTTTATTTTTATTTTTTTTATTTACAAAATATATATATATATATATATATACATATATATGACATGGCAATCGCTTCGCCACGTCTGGCTGCTGCTGCAATGCTGCGGAAACGCTAGAACGCAGCAAGGAACTCGCAGCCCTCCCTGAGCCTCAAAAAACATGTAATGAATGCATGAGCGTTTGGTGGCACATTTTTCGTTGGAGACCAATCGGCAAGGGGGGCATCTCAAGGACAAGTGGGCCAAAATGCGACAGCAGTATTTTCGATAGAAGAAGATTTACAATGTTTCGGGGGACAACTCCGGGCTTACACGGTGGACATGGTATAATGCCATGGACACCATGTTGAGTGAGTAGTAAGTAGATAGTAGTAGAAAATGATTCAAAATACTAAATTCTTAAGAATATAATTATGGAATAGAAAAGTGCCAATCACAATGGTTGGAATGTTGTAATAAACAATTTATATCTTGTAATTTTTTCTTTTCCAAAAATATTGAAAATTGAGTAAGACGAAGGACTTCAAAGTTTATTTTAGAGTAGAGAATATTAATCTATAACTACCTACAAACAAAATATCCTCATAACTTTTAAATCATTGATCAAAATGGAATGATTCAAAGATTTCCATRTATATATGACTCTGAAAACCAATATCAAATTTTTGTTTAAACGATTTTTTCTAATCTACCCGGACTGCCCATTTACAAAAAAAAGTAACATGTTAGGCCATGACTTTTGACTTGTATATCCAAATATCATGGAATTTTGTGCATATGAAAGATATTCCTCGCCCCCACCTTCTATTAAAATTTGGGCCAAAAATATAGAAATCTCTAGCTATGTTTACCTACCTAAAATTACTATGTAGCCAAAAATGCATGTCGGTTTTCTAGGAGTTAAGACGCACAAATTTCATGTAAAATTTGTGGRTTTTTCACACCCTATTTTTTTGGTGATAGTATTTGTGTTGTGTGAAATTTGTCTTTGTTTGGCACACCCTATTTTTTGTGTCAAGACCCTCAAATTTCATGTAAAACTTATGGATCTTTTTCACACCCTAATTTTCTTGGTGATAGAATTTGTGTTGTATGAAATGCTTTTTCCTTTTCCACATCTAATTTGTTTTGTTTCAGATCTACAAATTTCGTGTGAAAGTTGTGGACCTTTTTCAAAATACAATTTTTTGGGGGTTAGGCGATGAGCTCTATTTTGTGTGATATTATTGGGTCCCTTTCACTCCCAAGTATTTTATTTAGAATAAATGGATTTTGGACAAAAAAATTTGTTGGTTCTAGGAACTTTTTTTAAGCTTCAAGATACTTCATTTATTCTTTTTTCCAAAGATTGTAAATTTTGTCCCATTGATTTTAATCCAAGTTGCATTAAAACTGATGCACATACAACAAGCAACTAGTAGCTATTTAAAATCACTGTGTAAAATGTCTTTGAAATCCTAAGTTCTTTGCCATCACTTGCAACTTTAGTGTTCCAATATCGAACTTTGAAAAACGAGAAAACACATGCACCTTAACCTGAAGTGAGCAAGAGCGCGGAAAACTGCAACGAGAAAAAAAATGAAACCCTAACTGATCTACACAGCCTTTCATCCACTGCATCCACTACATTGACTTTCCATCCAACATTGCTTGGCCCCCTCTAGCTGGCTATACATGATCATACTAAATACAGTACTATAGAACTGTGCATAGGATACTTTCAAATTTAACGCCACTACATTATATGTAAAAACACTTAATGGCCAATATTTATTGTACCCCTATATTATTTATACTCTTTTTTTCACTTTGAATGTCTCCTATTTTACTTGTAAGTTCTTTACAATTTTTACCTCAAATAAATTAAAACTTATCTATATTATGCCACACGTGGTTTTTAAATAGCGCTAAGTAATCTACCTGAGAGTCAACTCTAGTACCAACTGCTTAAAGGCTAAAAATGACATCCAAAAAGTATCAAAGTACTTTTATCAAGCATATCATGGGATGTTTGCCAGACGTCGTCTTCTACGACATTGTGATACACATACTAGCAGGGTTCAACCGACCAAAAACGCCCATTGAATCGTTGTAGCCATGCTACAACTACAACGAACGGCAATACAACTGCACCTACAGACAATTTTAGAAGATCTATCGCATGTGGAAGGCGCCTTTGTCGAGGTTGAACTGTCAGAAAAATTAAAAAAAATGCTTGAAGAAGCAAATTGGCTTCGCCCTCATCCAATGCCATAACCACCAAATTGCAATACCAACCTTGAGAACTTACTTGAAAAATAAGTGGGTTTATCAAGTATTAGCCAAAGTTCCAAACGAGAGAGACGCAAGAAGCCTCTAACGTGGTGTGAAAAGGAAAAAAATCGCGTGTGTTTATGATTTTTTATGGGATTTTTAGTGAGATATTTAGTGGGATTTTTGGTGATACTTTAGTGATATTTTGATATTTTAGTGACAAGGATGTGAATTAGAAGTGATCCCATGTGTATAATTAAAAAATTCAAGATTTTAAAGTCATGGGATTAATTATAACTAACACATGTTAAGTCTACATATTTAGCCTTTAAGTAAAGAAAAAAAAAGGAGATACCATGCCCTGGAGGCATGGCACTGGCTTCTACAATTGCCTCATGTGCGGAAGTGGAAAAGCCACTCCTGGTTGCCTCTCTTTTGTATTGATTTTATGAAGACTTCTCCTCCTAGCGCTTGCCACCTGGATGCTGGTTGGCTTTGAGAGCCTCATGTGCGAGGCACTAATGGTGATGCAGCAACGAGCGGAAGCAATGCCAGTAGCAAAAAGGAGCAAGAGTGATGCAACAAGCAAGAGCAGCAAGACGCAGCAGAAGAAACCTCGGAGGTGCAGTGAAAGAAACCCTACCSAGCTTCGCCCACAAAAAACCCTAATCAAACAAAATCCCACCGATTGACGGCTACCTTGAAGGCAAGATCGACACAGATCAACACAGATCAACGACTGTTCTTCTTTTCACAATACAAATCAACGGTTCTAATAAATCATCAGGGAGAGGGGGGGTCAACACAATAGGATGCATCTTTTCAATGGATAGTAGTCATAGTAGAGGTTAAACACTTTTAAGGTGAGATACAAACAATGATATTGATGCAAATGTCCATGATACTCATCATATTCTAAAATGTCATTGGTTAAAAAGTCTAATTAAAGATATTTGAGTACATACTACGTAAACTTTTATAACATTATTTCAATAATATAGGTAAATATCTTAGCTTTAATATGATAGATTATAATTTGTGACTATGTAATGAATATTCTTATTTTTTCCTATATGAAAAAAAAATTTGTTTAATTTTTTTGAGATATAATCAAGATTTCATAGGTAATAAAAAAATTTAGATGATTTCGTGGAGATTTAAAAATAATTTGAATTTTTGAAGTAACTTGGCTTATACCTAATTTTAGATTAATTCTATCATTAGAAACTTAGATTAGATAGACCTATGCACAAATTGCACASTTGCTATTRTGTGAGCCTAAAATTATGAGCCTAAGAGTATWKAAGTCTATACACCTATATTATAGGTATTTATATTATAAAAACCTTTCATGATTATAGTGTATCTACGTAATAAATATCTATATTATAGGTATTTATACTATAAGCACCTTCAATGGTTGTAAAATATCTACTTATAAATATGCTAAAGGCTTGTAGGCGTGCATGTCTATGGTCAATTGGTCACATGCTAGCATCGTTGGCACTAATGGCAATAACAATTTTTATTTAGATTATAATCCTAAAGCCTCTTATTGTCTTCTAACAAGAAAAAATGGATTTTAGATAGATTTTTGTTGTCTTTGATGTTTAATAYTGTACCTATGGGTCAAAATCAATAAATCATTGAGCCTTATACATAATAGTTTATTTTTAGGGGTATTTTTTTTATTAAGTACATGAAATTTTACTTCTGTCAATTTTGTTTTTGTAAAATCTAATACTTCAATGTGACTTCTTTTGATCTTAAGCTTTTTTTTTCACTTGTCAATGAAATTTTCATTATTAAAAAATTTGATATTTATATAGCACAAGATGATTACACTCTCCTCTTTTTCAATTTTTTGATGATTTTTTGATGGGCAATATTATAATTTTGTATGTGAAAATATTTTTTGTAAAAATCTTGAATTTTTATGAACTCTAATTATTTTCATCAACCCCTCAAGGACCAAATCGGTTTGTTCAATTTTCTCAAGAAATCTCAGGTAGGTTCCTACAAAGTCATATTTGATTGGATGTTCATGAAATTTGGACACGTGTTAAACATAATACTCCTTTGTCAAAAAATGGTTTTTTTATTTCCGGGTGCCCATATCAAAAGAGAAAAATCTTGATGGATTGCTTTGGCCTCCAAAGTTGTTGTATAACCCTCAACAAGTTTGCAAGAGAAGGATTTTCAATTTCAAAAATTGATAAATACAAGGGAGCATTGTAGCCAAGTGTGACAAATTTAGCATCCAAAAGAAGGTTGTTAGATGGGGGCTCTAACACTAGAGCTTCTTTGTTGTAAGAGCTTTCAAGCGATTGCCAACATTGGAGGAGGGACAAAATTGGAATCAGGTGATATATAACACAAAGCGTGACTAATGTGGATACACCCAATACTACCACAAATTTATATTGTGCATAGTTACTATTATTAAGCTAGTTATAATTTCATATTGTCTAGTTGGCAAGCAAAAGAGGTTCCAATGCATCAAAGAATGGAGCATTTGAATAGAGTTATATGCAAAAGTTATGAAGGGTCAAAGTTTGGTTTTAAAAGGGTTTCTTCCACATAGGTACATAATTGATTTTGAAGAAAGTCTAAAGTCTAAAGATGGCGGTTTTAGACACAAGGCCATTTTGGTTACAAGTTATCTTCAACATAGTACATAGTGATTGCCACTTCTATTTTATTAAGTGTATCAATACATAGTGACAAACTTGTCTACTCTCACTCATTTGATTTCATGAATCAATGATTATGTACATTACTTGTGAAATAAGTCAAATAAATGAGTACCCCCTCCTCAACCCCCTTCCATATTTATATTTTTTGTGAAGTTTTGAGACTAAAATCCATATGGAATAACACACAAGATTTATATATGTATCTATATCATGTCATCATTATAACATCATCAATATAATAATCCCATATCGATACCTTTATCCATACATCATATTATACTATAAACATATGAGTTATGTATACAAATCCATACATTGTACCACATTATAACCATATATATTTTGTATTTGTATTTTGTGTGAGCCATATTGTGACCATATGTATGACGTATAATTATAATATCTATATCAAGTTCTTTTGGTTTTCTCAACAGTGGACTAAGAAACTCAAATGTTGTTTTAGTATTTTTTTTTCCACTATTTTTTTGTATACTTGGAATCAATGGCATTGGATGGTTGGGAACTTTATTCCTACTTAGATTGACAATTGAGGGGATTTTTTGAGTTAGAAAAGTAGGGGCARAACTACCTACCACTTTTTCAATGGATAGTGAATGTGTATTGCTACATGCTACTAGGTCTAAATCATTAGGAAGAAAATGAACCCTAGAAGGGGCTGCTTCGTAGTGTAAGCTTCCCCTCAAGGGAACTCAACAGTGATTGAATTCAATGATGAATAGTATTGACAATAAAAAAATATTAAAAAAATATTAAAAAAATGAAAAATATTTAAAAAATAAAAAAATATAATAAAAAAATATCTAAAATTTTTAAATTTTTTAAAAAAATATTAAAATAATAATTAAATAATAATTGTAATAATTGCAATATGACGTGGTTGCACTAATGCCACATCAAATTTCAGAATCTGTAATTTTGAATTTATTTTAATAATATTGTTTTTTTAATATTTTTTTAATATTTTTTAAACAACTGACTTGCACTGTTCCCCGCTGTTCCGCGCTATTTCAAGCTTGCAGTTCGCTGTCCCCCAATTTTTTTTTATTTTTTTATTTTTTTATTTTCGGCCTGCGTTCCCTGCATTCCCTTCACTCACGGTCCCTTTCACTCACGGCCCCTTTCAGGGTTCATGTTTTTCCTAATGACTTTGACATACTTGTTCAATTTGGATTGTACATTACCAATCTAATAGCGACTTGTCCAAGATATTGTGGCAACCTTCAAATTTATGAGGGTTGCCAATGTTTAGCAATTTTTTCTTTTTCATTATTGCTTATAACAAAACTATTAGAGTTTAAAAAAAAATTAGTTTAATAGATATTATATAGTGTTTTGTAACAAAAATAATTTATTGAAATTTGATTATGATTTAAAAGGCAAGATTGAACTCCAGAACTACATTTGAACATGTGGCAAAGGAATTGGTCTTTTAACCCTAGAACGCTCTACCGTCCATTTTCTCGACAATGAACAGATTGAAATGGAAGTTTTATCCTCCTAACTACGTGGATGAAAGTTCTTTTAATTTGTGGAGATACTATATCAAGTTGTTGTTCTATCTAAGGTATGGGTTTGGTGTTATTAGAGTACATATTTTTTTTAAATTACCAATGTGCAAGTATGTAAAGTGGTTGACCAAGCAAAAATTGCATTGACTTTAGTTCAAAACTGGATTTGCCAAAATGAGGTCATAGAATTGAAAAACACAAGAATCCCAAGAAATCACCATGTAAAAAAAATCTCATTTCAAATCCATTTTAACAAGTTCTACTCCAAAAATAGTAATGTTATGCTTGTTATCCAATTTTGAAGGAATTTTGAAATTTCCCTTTCAAAATTTATAAAAAATATGGGTGATAGTATTGGTGAATATAATTGTATGGATGGAATCTACAACTCTTAGTCTACAACTTTTATTTGTATATCAATTCCAAAATATGTTTCCAAATAGAACTTTATAATGAATTTTTTCGAATCGTCAATTTTGGAGATGAATCAAGACGTTCACAAGTTAAAGGTTGATATAAACAATCAACACCAATACAAGTGAATTTTTAAATATGTTTATAATATTGGAGCACATATCTACAACTCTTTATGATATTGGGGTAGTTGTAACTTGTAAGAAATACTTGCTATTTTTGGCTCAAAATGGCTTGAATATTGGAGTTGTATGACTTTTGAAATAAAATTTTCTTACAAATATAAAATATGGATAATTTGGAAAGCATTCAAAATAGTGTATGTTAGAAGTTCAAGGCCTAGAAAAATTTATTTTCAAAAGTTATGCACAAAAAAAGAATGATGGAAAATGCAAGCAAATGGATACTTTGGAATTATATCTTTTGAAGAAAATAAAAATAAAGATATAATAATAAAATAATACAGCTTTTTTCTAACTTGAAGATTCTTCTTCACAAACATTTTCATCTTTGGAAAAAGTATTGTATCCTCRGCATAATTATATGCAAAGGTAGTGCATTTTGAGCACATATGGAAGGTGGCACAAAAAATCTCTTTGTAGGCTTGTATAACTTTTGAAGAAGTCCTTATATTCCAATTTTGACCTTTGATTTTGCATTTTTTGATCAACAATGGTATTTGATTCTTCAAAAATGGCCAAAGTAGACATTTGATTGGAAAAAATCCAAAATAATAAACGAATTTTAATAATTTGGAAAAATACACAATTTTTACAACTACCACATGTACCTTCATTTCAAATTTCATAAAAAAACTAACATACGATGTAAAAGTTATGAACAAAAAAACACTTGTCCAAGGCCAAGTGGACAAAAAAAAAGGACAAGTGTTTCTTGCAATGACTCTATGAAAAATTTAATATGAACAAAATATTGGATATGATAGGGAGGGCCTTGCCTATAGTTTTGCATTTGAAATGCTTTCATATTTGTTTGATCACAATTGATGTATAGCATTTTTGACATATAAAATTTAAATGTTTTAAGACTAAGGAAAAATAGAAGTGCACTATATTGTTGACATACTAAAAAGTCCATTTCTTTATGATCCTCTTCAATTATAATTATTATCAGGGCTTTTTTTTTGAACTAGTGTCCCCCCTGCTGCCCTCACTAGATAAGCCAGATTTTTGAACTAGTGTCCCCCCTGCTGCCCTCACTAGATAAGCCAGATTTTGGAGGGATGAAGCTAGAGAGGTCAGATTTCTAACAGTCTGGCAAAATTTCGCCAAAAATAAAAGCCCTGATTATTATCTTCAAAAAATAAATTTTGTAACCACCAAACAACCTAGCTCATTGTCCTTACAAGTTGTAACATGTTAAAAAGGTTGAAACAAATTTGATACAATAACATTGAAACGGAACCTCAATTTCCATATTAATAGTCAATCCACAATTCTATATGCACAATCAATSAAACACTAATTTACTAAGGTCTAAGGTAGATGTAAACAAGTGGCATTAAACATGGGGAAGCAACTCTCAAGTGTTACAAAAATCAAGAAGACGGTATTAGGTCATTGCAAGAAACACTTGCCGTTTCGTGTACACTTTTGCCAAAGTACTCATGATTTTTTGGGAGTACTATAAAATTATAATTTTAAAAAAAAAAAAAAAGTGAAAAATATGCTTAATGCATATACCTTTAAGAAGAAGGTACCCTAGGAACTTCAAAGCATAGAAAATATTTCTAACTAGGTGAACTAGAAAAGTGAAAAATCTCATGAAAATAGGTACTTTGACTTTTTCATTTGTAAAAAATAGGAAAAGAATTTTTTTCAAAAATTAAAAATTGGCCATTTGGGAAGAATTGATGGTGATGAGATTTCACCAAAAACATGGTCTTAGAACCAATGAACCATCATCAATATTTTAAAATTGCGCGCAATAGGAGTGTTTGCACTCATGTGGAGGACATAAAATAATAAAAAATTTAGATTCCATTTGGTAGGTCTATGCTTTTCTACTATCTTAATAGACCATGAAAATTTTAGCTCCAACTCATTAAATTTGAAGACTCACTCATAACATAGTGAAAACTTCTAAACCTTGAAGTGTGACAAATTAGCAAAGATGATTTTTAAATGGAAATTTATTCTTCAATTTTTTGGAAAATGCAAGCTATGATTATCATCAAGTTAGGCATCTCCAATAAAAATTTCAAGTTTACGAGGTTTATGCTTCAAAACTCAAAAGTTATTGAAGGTTACAAGAGAGCCACATTGTTTGTGACATAGAATAGGACCTCTCCAGTGTTTCTTGCAATGACCCTACAAACCAACATGTTGAAATTTTGTGACAACGTACCAAATTGGCAAATTCTAATTTGAAGTTGACCTAATTTACATCAAATGTGACCAACTCAAATTGGGACATAATTGAAATATTAGGTCAGGGATTATGGGCAGGATTATGAAATGTCAAAAAACAGTGAAAAAAGTAGCCAAAAATCACATCTATGGCTGAACCTACTTCTACTAAAATTCTTCTCAGTCACTCATATCATCTTGGATAGATCTGAAAATTTAATCACATAAACTAAATTAGTAAGCGCAACTTTTCCAACAAAAATTATTAAAAAAGGATCATACATGAAGAAGTGATGAGCCGCCAAAGTTCACTGAAATGCAAACAATTCCGGATTTTGAACTTACAATTTCTCCCAAACATTCGAAACAACTTGGATTGGAATGAAAATTTTACCACAATAAGTCAATAACTAGACTTGTATGGGAACAAAACCCAACAAATTTTATTGAAAACAAACATTTGATGAAAAAAATACAATCCCCCAAAGTTGCAACCATCACAATGCAGTGTGTTGAACCTAAATTGAATTTGAGAACTTCAAGTGACTTTCACATACTCAATACGTCTTGGATTCATCTAAAAAATTTCACCATAGATACTAGACTATTATGCGCAACTTTTCCAACAAGTTTGATTGAATTCCGACATTGGATGGAGAAGTTAGAGCGCTTCAAAGTTGACTACTAAATTGTGGGAGGACACTTTTCGTCCCCTTAGGCGATGAAGGGTTAAAATTGTTTGTATGTTTTGTTTGTTTGATATGTTCACAAGGAGCTTTTTTTAATATCCCTCTGTAAGTTCAGAGAGTTCTTTATGTTTTCCCAGTTGGTTTTCATGAATATCATGTTTTCCCTATGTTCTATCATTCATATTCAGGAAACCGTTAAACATTTCTACTATACGGGAAAAACTGGATTTTTGTTGAAGGGAATTTCATAGTTTTTGTATCTCTTTGGAAAGTTCATTGGAATTTTCATTTCTTTTCAGTCAATGTAAATCAAATTTGACAAAGGGAATTCAAACAAAYAAAATTCACATGGCATTGGAGAACTGAAAATACATTTATCAATGAAAATTCACCATCAAGCCAGGATCATTGTATCATTTCACCAAAATTGATCAACATACAAAACTACAACAATCTAAACTTGATCTACACACCTTCCCAAGTAACGGGAACTCCTTTTGAAAACTTAGTCACAATGTAGTTTGAAATCACATACTCTTCCAAACACCTCCAAGAATACGGTGAAGCCTTGACAGATGCTTCCGTGCAATTCCCTTTAGTATGCTCAAATAAACCAACCCAACATAAGGATGGTTTGGATCTCCGGTTACCTCTTCATTTTCCTCCTCTGTCTGCAGATGTGTTGGCAATATCACCTTCCTCACAACTCCAACCTTGTACCTTGCTGAACCTTCAATTTCTTCAAACAAATATAGTTCTCCCACTTCGGGCCATGGTGGTAATATTGATCTATGGCCTTTAGACAACAAATGAAACCTAAGGCTTAAATCACTTAACTCATAAGCTATGAATACATCTTTTCTATTTGGTATTGGGTGCACCATAAATTTGTGTAGTAACGTCTGTATTGGTCTAGTGTCGTCTCCAAAGTGATGTCTTGGCTTGGATTTAAGTACCCTCATGAATGATAAATTTGATTGTAGTGCCTCACTACTACCTTCTGATGTTGGCAATTGTTCAAAGTATTCGGCTCTAAAGAAAATTTCATGAACTCCAAGAAATTCATGCATGAAAATAGAGACTATTTTACCTTTCCAAGTCCAATATCCTAAGTCCTCTACTTCTCTTTCTTCAAATTCGTCAGGCCTGATAACCACTAAGTCATTCAACTTGTATTTTGTCCCTTGAAATATCAGGAAGGACAGTTTCTCGACTTCATCTTTAAAATCAAAAACTGTTTCTTCTGTTAAAAGCCCACGCCCTTTCCAATACCCCATCAAATAGCTTTTCACAGTCTCTAACATACCTCTTCTATTGCCATGTTTCCACCCCACACTCACACCCTTCCTTTTCAATACTTCCATACATGGAGAATTAGGCACAATCTCCTTTAGTTTCCACAAATCCATTGCAAATTCTTTAGATGAAGTTATTAAACATCCGTTCAAGTGATCTGGGGGGCATTCATTCAAATAAGAACCTGTCAATAACAAGAGAAAATCAAAAGATTTAGTAACTTATAACACACACTTTAGTAATTTAAAACTCTGTAAATTCATACTATTCACAAACAATGAAAAAACCCTGAGAATAGAAACATACCTTCATAATTATCCTTGCCTACTAGTAGAGGTGATCAAATTAGTATGCAACAAATGAATTGCTCTTTGTAGTGGATATAGTAAGTCTAGGTCCATATACTTTTGCTTGTATAAAGAAGTGTAAGATGTTCTTGCCTCGGGTGGGACACTTAGCGCATTTTAAAAATAATGTGCGGCGGAATATAGAGTGGATTTTATTCATTGTGGGTAAAAATTATAATAAACTTACAAATAAGGTAGGGGACATTGAATTGAACAAATCCATTATAAGTAAAGAAGGTAGTGTAGAAATCTGGGCCATTAAAAATTAGTACATGTAATGAAGGGATTCAAGATTAGGATCCTAAATACTGTATTTAGTACAAGCTATATGTAGCTGGTTGCACAGCTGGTTGTACAAGCAGATTACAATAAGATTGGATGAAAAGTTGGGACGTTTCCGAAAGTTTGTAGAGGCTCAGGTTGTCCTCATTTGACAAATTGTCCATCTTCAACCTCATTGAACTCCGGAGATGCTTGAAGGTGGATTGGGAGCAGGAGTTTCATGTACCTTGTGCTACATGGTATCCGTCAAATTCCTCAGTTTGGATTACCTCAACGCTTCGATCATGAGGGGAGTTTTTGAGGATGGAGATTTCTAAATCGACCTTCAACCAGCAGGAGCTATAGGATGCAAATTTTGATGGCAGATTTATTTAGTTTTGGTTTTAGAGTTTTGTAATTTGGACATCACATTTAGTAGATGCACATTTTGGCATCAATTCTACTATGCGGATTGTCTTCTTCTTGTACTGTTCAGATTTTGATGGACATTTCTTACCCTAGAACCGCATTCAAACATTCATGTAGTTTTGTGAACTTTCTTTGCATGACCTTGTGTTTTTCGACACATGTGAATGACATTTCCATGCAAATCTCTTTCAAATTCAATTTTCCTTTCATGTGTAGTTTTGGATAGTTTTCAAACTTTGCTTTTTTGGTTTGCCTTTGTTGTGTCATGTTTGCTAAGGTATGAGGTTTAATGGTGTGCATAACAATTGAGATAACAATGTTGGCTCAATTGTTATACGCACTCCAAGGTTGCACATTTCAAGTATTTGTTTTTCTCTATGTTCTTTTAGTTCACATTCATACAATGAATTTTAATYACATGTCCCTAAATGCATGAAAATAGGTTGAGTTTACATTATTTTGTGAAGGCTTCTTTTTCTTAACACTTTTGTTTTTACGTTTACTTTTCAATTCAATTTTTTCTTATAAAGAATATAGTATTCCAAAAATTATATTCCCATTGTTAGTATAAGTAATGATAGGGAGCTAGAATATAAGCCATTTTTTGAAAATAAGTAATTATAGGGGTCTTTTTAATTTTCAATAGGAGGTAAATAGCCCCATAAAAAATACCCCCTCGCCGCACGTGGTGCACAAAATATACATAGAGTGTCCCACCCGAGGTTCTTGCATGGTAAGCTGCATTAGTCAATTCATTCTCTTTTTTGTTTGTTTTGATGTTCACGTAGCTTGACACCTTCCTCTCACGCCGGAAACACCAAAATATATCATGTGATCCATGCCTTAAAACATCCTCAAATAATTCACCATTTCCTACAGCCAAGGACAAAAAAATGTTCACATAAATCACCAAATTGACTACAAGACTAATAAATGATCATATAATGGATTTCAAATGCATTGTAAAATACAAAATGAAAACCTTACAAACAAGTTCACTTTAAATTCAGAAAAAATTGTACCTGCAACATGTTCCAAGATGGAGCCATTCGGCCCGTAATTTTCTTCCCATCTAACTCTCCATGCTGCCAAATATTCCCTTCCAATGGTGATAGACTCAAAAGTCCATCCATGAGTCTGGGTATGAGTGAAGAATAATCGATAAACTTCAATCAAAATAAGACCCAAAACACAAAGTTCGAGTGTCTTTTTGTACCCCATGCGATCCAACACATATGGTAAACACCGTTGTATAAAAAGAACAAACTCCTCTGCTTTCCAGTATCCAAATCTATCTGTGATACCACTTGGCCATCTCGCTCCCAAATCGCTTGGTCTATGACCAGTAACTTCTGTTAAAGCTTTTTCAAGAAGATTACCTCTAGAGCAGCAATCTTCCTTTAGCTTCAAAATATATTTTTTGAAAATGCATAGGGGCAAAATATGCATTACATCATAAACTAAATCTAGGGCCATGTTAAATCCATACAAGTAATATAAACGCCATAGCTTTGAAACATCAGTGACGCAAATTTGTCTAGGATCCACAGTACCCAACTTATGTACCTGAGATATAGAAGACAACAACAGCAAATGTATTAGTAAAAAACAATAACAAATGCATTATAGAAATGAAGCACAACACTAGTGAGGCACTCTAGTACAACAAAATTTTGTGTAAAAAATAACAACTAACCTCAGATATCAAGCCCTCCACAGTACGCAATGGTGGTGGATGACATGCTTGTCTTCTTCTATCAGGGTAAACTACACTCTTTCCGTATAAACCCTCTACCATTTCATCCCTCCTACAAGCATTGTAACCTTTGTCTTTCGACCCCCCTATCTTTGTTTGAGCTAGATGATCTCCGGTCCACAGCATTAGCATTCCTTGTAAGTTTACTTTTCCATCCTCTGTAGTTGACAAACTGGAAGAAATGAGATGGGGAGGATAATTATATTTCACCACAAAACCTTCGATAAAAATTAATTCTAAATCGTGAATCAACGGCTCAAGAAACGCTGTTAGAATATGATCTTCACAATCTTTAATGATTTGTTTTGATGATGCAGGTATAAAAATTAACGGAATAGGTCCAAGACTATTGTTCTTCCCTCCATTCAAGACCTCAATTTCAACTACCCAGGTGTCTTTGAACTTTGTGGTTGCCGTTAAAAATCCATCCCAATGCCCTGCAAGTGCAAAATTTCTTGGATCCCCCTAAACAAATCAAGAACATATACACAAAATTAATAAATGTATAATTCTGTACAACACAGGATAAAAAAGGTCTGTAAAATACAATGTTGAGATGTAACAAACCTTGAGGAGTCTTGGGGTGCTCTTGGTATCGTTCGAAAACTATTGAAAAGGAGGGGTGCACAGACTTTGTTTTGTGGTGTTTGGACCTATAGTGTGCAAGATATTGAATTTCAAAGCCCGTTTCAAAGCTTTTTATGATTCAAAGAATGGATTAAATTACGTTTTCTTTTGGAAAATTCATACCTTTTGCATAGTCCAAATGCCATGAAACAAACCCCTTTGTAAGTTTGCAAGCACTCTTTACAATTGTGCAATGTGCATAAACTAAGCTTTTTATTCGGGCCAATATATATTGTGGCGTTTGAACCTTTGGTGTGAAAGTTGTTGAATTTCAAAGGTTTTATTTAAAATAAAAAGATAAAGAAAATAACTTTTACTTCTTTTTTGGCTGTGGCCAAGGCACAAGGCGCACTAGTACGTACAAAACTACAAAGCCGGCAGGATATCATGCGCATATATGATTTAATTGATTAGCTGAATCATTCAGTAGCCGAGTCCATGTATGGAGTGAGTTGGGCAGGTAGTAAGTTCAGTGATCAGCAATTAACTATGCTTGCAAACCCTGCAACTTACAGTTAGTATTGTCTTTTTCCAACGTCACCGCTCAGTCTGAAGTTCCTGATGTCTGTAAGTTTAGGGATCTAGCTAGGCCAACGCAGAGAATAGCCAGGCGCATTATAAGCTTTCTATGTACTGTAGTCCGTAATTAAGTTCTTTTTGTGGAAAGCCAAGATCTAGAAAAACATGCAGGCAACGCCTGGTAGAGCTAATTAACTGCAGTTAGCTAGCTAGCAGTGGGCWGGCCGGATTAGGCATGGGTCCTTCGATCTAGCTTCGCCGTACGTGCAGTTCACACCCGCTTCCTGAAGGGTAACGCACGGATGACAAGAGTRTGGTACGCTGCTGCAAGGGCCGCCCCTATTAGAGGACCCACCCAAAAGATCCACTGCAGCAGCACAGCACGGASAACCACCCCACCAGGCCACCAAATGAATAATTAATTACAGTTRATGTCKAAGTTTAGAGTGAATAGATCGAGTGAGTTCACTTACTTCATTTGGGCTAAGTAGTTAGTTACGTGCTAAATAAATAAGTAATTAATTAAGCATCGAACCCAAGATGAACCCAAGATTGTATATATGGACCCACAGGGMGCTAGCTAGCTAATCGATCGACTTGAGCCGGCCTGGAGTGATCGACTGGCAATTTTGGCATAATTCATGATTTTTCAGAGCGTATATATACAGTCAACGGACTAGTTGCACATGTCCAAGGACTCCGAACAAAATTAATGGAGCAGGAGCAGGCAGCTGCATTCATTTGTTTCATATTGATATGTCGCATGGTACTAGCAGGCAATACTGTAGATACGGGAGTGCTGAAAGGAGTTTAATTTCAAGAAATGAAAGGCGCGGCGGGTGAACTCACGTGGTCGGCCCAAGCGTTATGCTGGGTGTTATAGATGACGGCTGCTCCCAGACTCCGAGCAGGGTTGATGCCAGTGCCGGTGATGGGAATGGTCGCCAGATGCACCAGGTACACTGCAAAGCCGATGGGAAGCGGMGCAAGGACCTGCAAGCCAGGGAGAATAAATTAATTACCTACCCATGATCGAATGACTACTTAGATCTCTGTGATGCAGTTAGTTAATTGTAACGTCAATTCGTTGATGAAATTGGCAATATTCCATAACTTTGGGACCCGCGGCCTGAACCCAAAATCTATACAGGCTGTTGTAGTCTGTGGTCTGAAATTAGACCGTTCTGAAGATATTATCTGTCAAAAATTTTGGGTGCATTGAATACCGCTAATTAATTTCACAAAATTGACGTTGTATGATCTATTAATTACACCACGCACATATTACATGCGCGCGTCAATGCAATCCAGAAATATATACAATAAATTGTATAATATATATTTACCCGGATRGTTGTACGAATTTAATTCAGTTGAAGTACTTATATAATATGCTAAAGATTCGTGAATGATTATGTAATAGCACTATTCCAACAATAAATTCGATCACTTGATTTTGCATTTTCGATTCGCATGTTCGATCATGGACGACTCCATAGGAGAACCATATCTGCATGTCTACTACTCAAGAATAATATCTAATTACTACGGACTCCGAGATAATTGTATACAATCTGCTACTTACAGGCACATGAGAATCACGGGCGTTCCGCTTGGCGTCAGTGGCGGAGAAGACGGTGTACACCAACACAAATGTCCCCACAATCTCAGCCCCSAGGCCATCTCCTTTGSTGTAGCCRTGAGCCACGGAGTTGGCCCCCCCTCCYTGGTTTTGGTAGAAGTGCGGCTGGAAGCCTTTCACGATTCCCGCTCCGCAAATGGCCCCCAAGCATTGGCATATAATGTAAAACAAGGCCCGGTTCAGCGAAACCTTCCGTGCCAGGAACAAGCCGAACGTCACGGCAGGGTTGATGTGTCCTCCTGCGTACCACATCGATCATTTCATTACTGACATTAGTTAGTTCGATCACCACATTTGATATGTCAATGATAGGGAACGGGGCTAGCTGGGGACTGGATCCATTCGGATCGACTTAATATACGTACGTACAAGTTGTATCATCTGTTCATTCTGTTGTACATGGCCTGTCAACAGATATCGTTACATTGAGGCATATACAGTTAGTTACAGTACTTTCGTAATTTCCATGCAGGCAACCGAGCTATAGAAGCTATTGCTTGCATTCAGAAGATTTGTTCATCCCACCAGTTTCACAAGGCTATGTTAATTGACTAAGCTGTCCGGATCGGAGGCCGCTGTGCGCTATTCGCAGTCGGACTGGAGACAGTAGACTGCTTTGTCCTATTAGATTTTGTGAGGGGGAAATTAGCGTACCCTAGAAATTTAGAGAAAGCACAAATTTTTATTTTCATTTTAATTCGTGAAAATTGGTACGATGCAGCAATATTCCAATCCCATCTGCACTACTTCAARACAGCTCTTGTGACTTCGCTGAATTACTACTGTCACAGCACTATTGATTAGTACGAATCATTGTAGCCGGAGGCTAGGAACTTCGTTACGTGTATAGCCAGCTCGTACCTGAGATTCCTGCGGTGCAGTACACCAGGGCGAAGATCATGCCCCCAAAGGCCCAGGCTATGCCTTGAATGCCCACCCCGAGACACGGATTTGTTACGGCGGCACGCTTGTGGCCCATGACCGTCTGGATGGTGATGTACAGGAACAGCAGACTAGCCAGGAACTCGGCGATGCCCGCGCGCCAGAACGACCAGCGACKGAACTCCGACCCATCAAAGAACGGCGTCAACGACGGCTCCGTGTAATCCTTCTCCGGCGGCACGGGTGCGTGCGTGCCCAACGCGGAGCGTTCCCCATACTTGTTCGCCCCGAGCGCCACATCGTCTTCCTTGTCTTGCTGCATCTTGATGYAATTCAATCAATTCAAGCAGATCAATTAAACAGCGACCCGACCSTCGAACTAGCTAGCTGCCACCAAKTTTAACTCCGTCGGTTCTGCACAGCAATGAAATGAACTGATATAAGCTCCCATCGATCACGACCTTGGTAGGATCATGCAACTCATGTATGTAATGGACAAATTAAAACCTAGCTCACGATCTGTTTTAGCATTCTTCAAATCGGAATGGGTTCCTAATGTCAATAGACACCGATTCCAGATCATTTTTCTTGTGTCAAATTCTGGGACCGAGTTGCAAAATGTGGAAATGAGAAGGGTTCGACGGTGTGCATATATAGCTAGAAAAAATCGTATCATGACGTACTGATGCAATTCGCAAACGCCCCGATTCCCCGGGTAGTATCATTAGCCAATACATGACATATATGCTTCAAATATACACGAATTCAACTAWAAATTACGACCCACAAGATCAAAGGTCACGAGCAAGTGATTACGCAACAGCTAGCTGCCACCAGTACCAACAATGGTTGGCTTCAGCTAATGGAAAGTCACTGTCTCGGTGGAATTCATACTGTTCCGAACATGTCAGCATCAGAAACAGAGCATTCAGATACTAGCACTATTCATCCTCAAAGCAGCAAAACGAGGACACGGTTCGATCGATTCACTGTCTTCATAAAACTAAACTACCTTAGTAAGCAGATGGGCGAAGCAGATGGACGAGTCACAGTGCATGAGTTACTGCCTCCGTCGCTATCTTGCTGCTGCAGCTGCTCCCTTCCGATTATGAAAGATGCGTGTGCCACGCAGCAGGGGTTTGTACCTTCGATCGATCGGTTGGAGGAAGCTAACGAAAGAATTATGTGGCCGGAAGAGCAAGAGGACGACCGATCGACAGGCGATTGATCGAGGCTAGACCCGTGCAGAGCAGAGTGTGTGATCGATGCTGCAGCTCCCAATTAATATTAGTTTGGCAAATGGTTGGCATGGAGTGAATAAGAGGCCGGACTAGGTGGCAGATGAGGATTATTTTGTACTGCTGTAGCTACTAGCTGGCGATCGAGCTAACTTGGACTCCCCCTGGGCTGCAGTAAGTTATGAATCGAAGAGTCAGTCACCCCTAGCTACTTACAGTAGATGACCATCTAGTACTCTACTGTTCCAGATGTCTCTGTCATCTWGCAAGGGGGGTTCCCCATTCGGCATCTTTCCCAGCTACAGCTCTGACCGACCAGCCTGCTCCAGGCCGGTTACTAGGCCCCACTTGTACCACTTCTTCAGTTCCAACGCTACCTTGGACGTCGAGTCGTTTCGTGAAGCATGGGAAGCATGTCGTTTTGTCGAGACCATCACACATGCAACTAAGGTGGGAGGTCCAAAAATGGAGCATCTAAGGGCTGATCAGCCTTTTTCATATATTTCCTTTGGTGGAAATATTTTTTTCTTATTTTTCAAACAAAGAGAATTTGATTGTGATTGCAACTCAAGTCGTTTCGTATTTTTTGAAGCATTTTTGAATTACTTATGAATTTTCAAACAAAATTAGTCTTAGGACCCTATTTATGACCCTAGGTCTTCCATAAACTGTTCACTTGCAACTTCAAGAGAGAAATGGGGAAAGCAAAGAGAATGATTGGCTCTTGCAATAAATAATGTGTTTTTAATCAATCCATTCAATGACTATAGAAGGTCCATTTAAAAACCATGTCATGTCCATTTCAGGAGAGTCTACATGGGCGGTTCTAAATGCCCACTCCATTTTAGAGCCTCCTACCTTAAAGCTTAATATTCAGAGTTACATCAAAATCGTGGACCCGACCGTTGTGTAGCTAGGCTAGGCTCTTTCTGTTGTCGCTTCGTACTGACAGATACTTTCGATCGCTTTCTTTAGAGTTCTTCTGCCGTACCCAACAGTACAAAACTGATTAATTTCTTCAAGCTTGCTGCTTTGACAAGGGATCATGGAGACTTTTCCATTTGATTTTCACTTCGATTGTTTACATGAGTCATCCTCACGAGTTTAAATGCGGGCACCGTACGTACATTCAGTTTGTCGATTCCATCAGGCCCACCAGGCCACCACTGAACACAAACAAATTTAGAAAAAAAACGAACTTTCKTTAAATTGGCGCGATCCCAAGGGCCAAAAATTGTGAAATCAGTGTACTTAAAAGGTCTCAAATCTAGGAAGAGTTTGGAATTATGTTTCAAGGACACTACAATTTTTAAAAGGAGTTTCTAGAGCCATTCTCACCAAATTYAACGTGAAGTCATCGAAAGCAGTTGTAACTTGATCAAACTTCTCCTAATTCAGTTTGTTATACGGTGGAAGCACTCAAAACCGTCAATTGTAAAATTGTATCAATTTTACCGTCAATATAAGCAATTCAGCACAGTTGGAAGCACCTTTTCTTAAAATAATATTTTTGTAGTATTAGCAAATGAAAATCATGAATATTAAAAAAAAAGATTTTTTGGATGCAGAATGTAATTTCTATGATTTTCCAAAGGACTGGCTCTCTAGACCACTGAAGCTATCACAYAGGTATTTGCGAAAATTAGTAGTTCAAATGTGTCAGCAAATCAAAGTTAAACATTTGGAGGACACATTAACTAAAGTCTAGGGACATATTTAGTGCCACTMTAAGCTAMACAAATGGGAACAGGGATGCTAATGGGTGTTTCTACCCTACATGCATACAGACGTTCATCCGTCGCCGCTGTTGCCACATGAAAAGAATGAAGGCTGCCTCAACATACTAAAAATATACGTTTACAAGGTGCAATGTGGAAAAAGGAAACAGGAATAAAAGTATGTACACCGGTTGTGGCAATTCATTAAATCCAGCAACCACAATGCATTTGCAAATTTTGCAAATAGTACCAATATATGTCCTATAAAGGGACTGAGTGTTCTCACAAAAATGACAATGTTTAGCCTCTGATCAGTACTACGTATCAGTGAACTAGCGGTTCTTCACTGATTAAGTAACGAAGGACTTCATTTAAGTCCTAGCCTACAAACAGTACAGCTTTTAACATTCACATAACCAAGTTCCAATAGTGGAGAGTGCATCTGTAATCAACCAAGTAACTAAAGACTCTCGAGTTGTTTACGTTCTAACTGCCACGGAATAAATTCCACCTCGTGGCCCAGAGCTAGAATCAGACTGGAACTACAATCTATCGAAAGGAAGAKCATCAACATGAATTTCGGGAGCTAAGAACTTTTAATCTAGATTGTTGCAAATGGTTGCGCAGCAATACCGTAT
Source organism: Pleurozium schreberi (assembly GCA_006891605.1). NCBI lineage: Eukaryota > Viridiplantae > Streptophyta > Bryopsida > Hypnales > Hylocomiaceae > Pleurozium > Pleurozium schreberi. Next base: position 65,374 of record VACF01002482.1, on the reverse strand, counting down.
GTATCCGAAACCTTATTATTGGGGAGAACCACTTCGAACATCCCAATAGCAATCGTCAGAAAAGTGTCCTAGCAAGCCACCTGCACATCAAACCAAAACGAATGTGTTGAAAGAATTTTACTGTTTGATCCCGAGTCGAGAGCATTTGCTGAAACTTGTGCTATGTCAGGACCACTTGGAGGCCCTGAGGCCGCTTACTGTAATGACACCGMAACTCTGCAACCCCGTTTTTCCCATGACCTTTAGCTTCTGGGGACAGTTTCTTTTTGTTGCGCAACTCCGAATTGGACGCCGAGAACGGAGAATTGGAGAGTGCAGCAGCAGCGTAGCTTTCATCATAGCCTGTGAATTGCAGTCTTGAGCTGAGAGCTTTCACAGGCGGAAGGTAGGTTGTGCTGCCAAGCCAAAAGAAGCGCTCGGAGTAGGGGCTGAGCAAGCTCTCGCTGAATGACGTTGCATCCTCGACGGTCAGCCCCTGGACAAAGCAGGAAGGAACCAATGTTGTACATTAGAAGAACATCTTGCAGGCATGTGCGTAAGTTCCATTCGGGTCCAAGTAGATGACCATCCATGTGTCAAAAGTCAAATGTGATGCATCCATCAAGATTTAGGTTTTGTCTTGGCAAGGTACCCATTGTCACGTAGAACATTTGTCATGAGGCATTAACATAGAAGTCCATGGTTTGTGGAATAGCACATACATGGACCTGAACTSAACCCTCTCTAATAACATTACCTCRTGAGATATACGAGTTTCTAAATGCATGTTCAAAACTGGACGTGTGAAAGTTGGCCAGTTACATGCGTACACGACACGACAGATATGGTGGATTCTGAGGATGAACTTGGAATGTACAATTACAAAGTGTGACTTCAGGGAGAGTTGTATGCAAGAGCATTGAGTGTCAAATGAACCTGGAATTTCCTCTAATGATTTCTTTTCCACTGCATTACTTGGAGGTAAGAATTCTGCAAAAAATTCAGTCAAGGGTCGGACTTCTTGCACATTATTACACTAACCTTTTACGCATATAGAGACGTATGAGGTGGGTGTCTCCTTGATTCAAGTCATGTGAGGAAGGAGTTTTAACACTATCAAAGAAGAAGGCTGGTAACTGAGAGCATACCTCTGCCATGGCTTTAATTTTGAGGGCTGTGTCTCTGGTCAGAAGGACAACACGTCCATCCGTGACGCTASAAACGAACAGGAGGGCACAATCCAGTATGTGATCGTCATTGGTGGGTGACATTAATCTTTGGTTGCTGTGTACAGGAATACTCCTGCTAGAACGAAAATGGGTCATCAGCCTGGGATTGTCACAGCTCGCCTCCAGGTTAGCAACTTCAACATCGACGACAACGTAACATTATTAGGAAGATGCAAGGAACACCCTTGGAGTTATTTGTTTCCTTCCATCCAGTTCTTAGTCGACTTGTTAGTATGTGGTTTCATCCGACTGTGATTGTATGCTTGACAATGACATAAAATGATTCAAGTCGGCGAGTTCTTCAATTTCTAGTGCTCTAGATTCTTATTTGCGCTWAAGTGAAAAGGGTGCAATTTGTATACTAGTGAAGATGCTCTAGAATGTTATGATACAGGCTCCGGGGAGCATTCATATTAACATCCTGAATCAGCTACATACATGCGTCACAGCGCGGAGGAACAGTTTTTCAGAACAATTGGTGTAGTTCCTAAAAGAATCTACTTGAACTTACTGACCTGAATCGTGAGGGCGAAGAAGGAGGAGTGCGTCGGACAGGGGGAGTCTCTGTCGAAGTCTGGACATGCATCCAGAACGGTATTCTTTCCATGCAATCTTCGATCCATTTCAAGGCCATACGAGCGGAGTGCCCTATATCGCGTCTTCTCTTCAAACCATCCAGCTCTCGTAACACTGTCATAGCGATAAACTTCAGTGAAATCCCAGAGAACGAATATACAGATGGCTAGAAGAGTAGACATAATGGGTATGTTACTTACCAATTTAACTGTTGCTAGACGAAGGTACGTAATGTACAGAAGTGGCCCCTCCCATTAGAAGCCAGAACGCAAAAACTTTCAATTCATATTTTCCTAAAGCTATACCTCGTCTGGTTGTTGAATCCCTTCTATCACAAACGTTTTGCGCGTTTTGCTCGTTTGCAAGAGCAGGAAATATACAGGCACCATTGAGCAATCCTGTTAAGCAAAGCCTCGAACATACGGAGTAGACCAAAGCATTCTCAAGTTTGGAATAAAACACTATTGAGAATACTGGCGGGCTGAGACGTTATGAAAGATGGTTACATATCCAATCCATACCGATTTGGGGAACGATGATACGCGTCTCACGGATGCCATCCAACTGTTTCAAAGACTTGAGAGCGTCCATGTCAAGGAGACAATTGGTATCCACAACCATGTGCCACTGGCACCGTAGTTCTCCTCCCAGTTTTAACTTGTCGAATAGAGAGTCCAGATTGTTAACCTACACATGGACCACTGGTCTTGACTCAGCTGTGTTAAACGATCATGACACAGATGTCAAAAAAAAGAAATTTGTTAAAAGGATTCTCATCAAGGCATCATGAAGCCTGGGTTTCAAGGAACGAGGATAACTAGTACTTAGAGTAGATGAAAGCATAATCAGTAATCAGAGTTTTCGGAGCACTTTAATGTCATATTCCTGGCACTCTTAATCCGCCATTCTCACTGAACGAACATGATCATCCACAAATAACTTAGTTTGTGAACACCTATGAGTTCGTCTCCCCGCAAAACCATACAATTACTAACAATAAGTGAATCAACTAAGGAGCTCAGGCACATTCTTTCAAGATGCTATACCAATGCAGAAGATGATGGTTGTTGTGGTGGACGCAATCCAGAAGTCCTCGACCTCGGTCCAATATCAGAATCTGCTGAAGAAGCTAACGGCGAAGAAAATAAAGGTTTCAAACACTGAGAAACTCTTTGCAATCCCGCGAAAGGTTGTCTGTCTTCTTCCTTGTTGGGAGATCTACAGGACTGCCTCCCATCCCAGCTGGCACTTGACCTCATGTTTCCTGGCTYCCAATTTTCTTTGTCAGAAGGATATTTGTCATAAGCTGAACAGCTTTTCACTGGAATGTCAGACCTGCTGTCTTCTCCAGAACATTCTCTGCTGAATACTGGGAGAATCTCAACTTCGTTTTCKTCATGKGCACACGAATCACCTCCAGCAGTGAAGAGCGCTGGCGCAGGTGCAGAAGAACATCTCCATAGCCAGAAGTTTGGTGATGCGGGYCTATCATGTCCATCTTCTTGAACCTGCAGTACCACAAGCATAGAAGACAGAGCTAGACTAAGTGAGGGGTCAATCTCTGAGACTGTGCCAATGACAATTAAGACCCTAGGGTTTAGATTCTAATCAGGCAGCAATGGGTAGAAGAATTTCATGTCTGATTGACTTAACRCAGTTGAATCTCCCTACACACTCAGTCATTTGTAATTTTTCTAATTCTGTTTTGAGACTAGCGTAATATACCTCGCTGGCAGACGACCTAATTTGTCTGTCCTCCAGTCCTGTAATGACTTTGGAAGGTGTCAGCTTCTCCGGCAAAGTGGCGGCTTTTCTCAATGGGAGACCTTGAGGGGACCTCTTACTGAGAGCTGAAGCTTGCACATTGGCGAACGGGACACGGCGTGTAGGAGTGCGAGGGGGAAGCTCAGATCTACGTCCCCGCTGGTCTTGCACTCTCGTGGGCGACGAGACGCTCTTGGTCATGCCCTTGGACATGACCTTCGCGGGCTTCTTCTTAGCCTCCTGCTTCACATGTAACGTTCAGCGGCCAATCCACTTCGCCACAAGAGCTAACCGTAAAAGAWCACAATCGATCTCCAATGTCTCAGCCCCGTAGAATGAAAGATCCAAGGCACAGCTACCACGCATGCACCAAATTGGGACAGAATTGGACAGAAAGGACCCCTGCTCAGCGTGCTGTTGCGAGAGGAAGGTTTACCTGAACGTTACCCAGTTTGTATTGGAAGCTAGTCTTTGATACATTGGACGAAGAGCGCTCAAGCATGGAAGCTGCCGCGTCACTCGCTTGTTGATCCATAGCCATGGACGACACCCAATCCACTTTGTAGGATCGCGTGGATGCGCCCATCTGCATGGTATCACCTTGCTTCACTGGGTAGGGGCTCCCTGGTGTCAGRGTCTCGCTATTCACCCGCGTTCCATGCGCTGGTTCGATCATTTCACAAATCTCGCTGTCAGAGGACAGCTTTCAAAACACAATCCAATCTCTCACGGAGTATTTAGGGTTTCACATTTAGGGCTTTCATTCAAACACGGGCGATAGAAGACAGAGTGTCGTGGAACTTGCTACGGACCAATCCCAACGTTCAACAATTTGAGAATTTCGACTACATCATGCTGAACAGGAGAATTAGGTRTGCACGGCCTTAGGAGACGATAAACAACCTTAGAGATGATGATGTTCATTACAAGCAGTGCCCATAGCCAAGAAGGAAATCGAGATCGTGTACAAGCTAGTTCACTCTCGCGTTGCAAAATTCAGCAATTGCTCTTAAATTGACGCGCATTCACCATTGACAGCCACATTTGCTGTGGAATTAACGTATTGCATTCAACGAAATTGRAGACCACCGATTCCATTCAAAAACGGTCGCCAAAGACAGAATGTGGTGGAACTTGCTGTTGACCAATCTCAAAGTTCAACAGTTTGAGGAGAATTTTGACTTCCATCATGTTGAACAAGAGAATTAGGTCTGTAGCGCCTAAAGAGACGACACACAACCTTCGAGATGATGATGTTCACTTCAATGTGATGCCCATAACCAAGGAGGAGATCGAGATGGAGTACAAGCAAGCTAGGTACTCTCGCGTTGCAAAATTCAGCACTTGATCACAGATTGCCGCGCATTCACCATCCACAGCTGCATTGACTGTGGAGTTGATACATTTGCATTCAACGAAATTTGAAACCTACAATTTGATTGTTTCCRGTTAGGGTTTAAGGGTACCCGAGTGGAGGTCGACAAGCAGAAGCTCCTGAGTGGCGTGCAGCACTTGAATATGGAGGTGACGGCGGCTGATGCTGGCATGCCCCACACAAATGTCACAATCAGCGTGGCGACCTGCAATCCAGCGATCTGGATGGCCTTGCAAGCGCACCGTGTCCACCAGGCGCCCGTCTTTGAGCACCTGCAGGGTGGCCACCCAGAAGGTGCTGTTGTCKTGAGCCATGACGGAAATTCGACGAGATGCAAAGGATTGCGAAGCCTAAGAATCAGCCATTCAGGAATTTGAAAGACTCCCCTGCAACGGAAGGGGCGAGGGAGAGAAGATGAGCCGCTACTGTAGGTGACCGTTGGAGATTTGAATCTTCATTCGTCCACGCACTCATCCAATCCCTCATCCATGCTGGCGTTCGTGCACGTGGATGAGCGACTCCCGCCGTCCGACTTCAATGTGGCACCCCAATGTTTGCTATGTAATATTATTACGTTGCTCAAATATTTGTATTTTCTTGTGGCCATATGAAAGGAGGTCCCCAACGCATCACAAAACAAGACATTTAGATCCCATATGCAAGTCTTATGAAGGGTCAAAGTGTTGTTTTAAAATTATTTCTTCGGCATAGATATATACTAGTTTTGGAGATAGACATACACAAAGGAATGACAACAACTTTAGGTAGGGTGCGATTTTGGATGTATCTACTTTAATTTAAAGGGCCATGTTCTTGGGGATTTTCATAATTTGCTCATGTGGCAATCAATTATAAGAAGAAATTATAAAAGAAGACAAAGGCTTATTCATGCTATTTTATGCTATTTGAAAGTATCAATTCATTGGTTTGGATACTTCCTTAGTTCGCAAAATGTCACTCTAGAAAATATATAGATTCTCAAACCTTTGTTGTTGACATACTAGGTTAGGTTGTGTTTAGATTACAAATTGACCTAAAAAATTATGATGTTTTCCATGAAGTCCAACTCCAAAATTTACCTTTATAATTGATATTTTGATATAAAGTTTGTTCTTCTAGGTTGAAAAGCATTGATGGCTTTTGTGTTTTTCATATTCTCAATGAATATAAATAAATGGAAAGAATTGACATGCATAAAGTCAAACTTAAATAAACATGAAGTATAATATTTCAAATTTCATTTCATTCATTCAATTATATTAGGGGAGCTTTWAAGAATCGATCTAATAACTTTAAATAACTAGTCTAAATAATATTCTATGGCATTGATAAATCAACTCCAAAAGAATGCCACATATGAGTATGTTACACTTCATATCTTCTCAGACTTCTTCTTTTCCACTAAAAACCTCCAAATTAATGAGGCACCTTGTATTTGTTGCTTCCTTAGAAAGTAGTGTTGACAATGAATTCAATGTCCTTTTGGACACTATGAAAATTTGATCATGAAGTGGGCTAAAGTTCTTTGTTGTGGATATGTAGGTTGTGGACCATGTTTCTAATCTCCATTTTTTTGCCACCAACCTAAAAGTTGGCACCATTCCCAAACTATGCTCAAATATGATTTTGGGTGCCTTAATAACAATACCTAAATTGGAGATATTGCACAGATCTAAAGGATGGATTACTAGTTCTTAAATGCATGAATTGTTGGCACTATGACAAAAAAGTATTGTAAATCCCTCATGGAGAAGATTTTTGGAGATTTTTAGTGAGGAAAAGGGAGTATAAAGATTGGGTTCTATCTAAGATTGAACATCTCATTGGGACTTTAAGTATGACTTGCATCAAACAATCTAATGTTTCAAGGTTCAATAAAGTCTTTGTCTCAAGGTTCAATGAATGCTTGTCACCTAAATTCCTATCAAAAAAATGTAAATTATAGAATTTTGACACAAACATGTATATCAATTGTTAAATCTCTACCATTACTAGATTTCAACTCATATAACAAAATTTGGTAGTAGCATTTGAATATTGAAAAGAAAAAAGTGTTTCTACAATTGACATTCAAAGTTGCTATGTAAATAATGTCTTTGATCCTTCCAAAATATTACCACAAATGATTTAGACATTGCTAAAACATTGGTAAATCCTCACAATTCTAGTAGTGTATACATTAGAGGTTTTGGGGGTTCTAAGAGTGCGTTTCAAACCTAATTCTATTTCTATAAAGAAGCTGTAAGCTGTCAAAATAATATATAATAAGAAAATAATTCTACAAATTTTAAAATATTTTTTTTTTTCAAAAAATATTTTTTTTTCTTAAATAAAATATTTAATAAATATTTAAATATTATTATATGACAAGGCAATCTCTTGACTACATTAGTCAACAGATGTGGCAGAGTTTTCAAAGTTCCCACAATCCAAGAACTCTTGATCATCCGGAGGCCTAAAAATCACCTAATGCTAAGATCCAAAATCTAGCATATGTGGTATGTATACAGGACTATTCACTCATTTCTCCTGAAGGTCATTTATTTTAYCCCAAATCTCCATCCCTTCCTATAGAACATCCATGAATTTTTTGCAAAATATGTAGGGATGAATGAAGTCCATAGAAAGTATTGATGCATGTCAATTTGATGGCCTAGCCTACTTATCCACACTTAAATAGGATGATTTTTAGTATTGATGACATTGAATACAAGCAATAATACATACATTGAGCACTTGATTGGATGTTTAGAAGAAGAAAGTTATAACCTTCATGTGCGTGAGTAAAGTGATTATTGAAGATAGTATTAAAGCTTGTTCACAATTGGTGTTGAAAGTGTGAGAGAACATACATTTAATACCACCAAGCTTAATATAAGTGTTACATAAAACTTTAACAATGTTATGTAGTGTTGAAGTATGTGAAAATAAGTTTTTTTTTTAAACTATTCTATTTCCAAGAAAAAAGGCGGTGCATTTTTTGGTAAAGTAAATTACAACAATTGCTCCCAAAAACAATTTAAAATTGATCAAATTAAAGCATTTTTCTATCTTGAGTTAACACTTTCATGTTGCACAAAATATTTGTTGAATGTGCCATTTTAATGAAACATATCTATACTTGTAAACTGCTTGCTTACCTACAAGCTCAAATCTTCAATCAAATTAATTGTTGGAAATTGGACATAGGAAATGTAGAGATAAAATGTTCAAGATCAACCAACACCTAAAACATCCTGTTTTATCTTTCAACAATTTAAAACAAAAAGTGTCATTAAATAAATTCAGTTCAATCAATTTCATCATATAAAACCAATCACATACATAACATTGCATAACTAAGCAATGGTCTTTTTTATGCTAGAAAGGTATGCTTTGCTAGACACCCAAAAAGAACTTACTACAAGTTAATTCAAGGATTGGGGTTGATTGAGGAGCCACATAAGAATTTTGTTCACTGGTGGGCGTCCCTCTTCAAAGAAGCAAAAGAGACCCTTGCTTCAATGATAAACAATGTTATGCACTACAAAGAAAACATCAAAATATGATTGGGCAATCACATTAACACATTCACTTAACCCTTGCAAGGATTTATCTTTTAGTCATCAATACATTCATCTATAACATAAATGAGATGGTTTGGCTGTTTTGTTTGCTATAGTGACATCTCTACAATTTTATGTCCCCCAATAGCATTCTCAACAATGTTAAAAATATCTGTGCAAGGAGAAGAGCACAAATTTTTTACATGACGTTTGGACATCTACTGTGAAATTTATGGATTCTTGAATGATGTTTTAATCTTGAATGATTATCCTAAATTATGGATCAACTTTGATTTTTAGAGCAATCGCACCATTTAGATTACTCTAGTGACATCTCTACAATTTTATGTCCCCCAATAGCATTCTCAACAATGTTAAAAATATCTGTGCAAGGAGAAGAGCACAAATTTTTTACATGACGTTTGGACATCTACTGTGAAATTTATGGATTCTTGAATGATGTTTTAATCTTGAATGATTATCCTAAATTATGGATCAACTTTGATTTTTAGAGCAATCGCACCATTTAGATTACTCTGCTTCAATTCCATTTTAGATCTATTAACAATTTAATTTCCACTTTTGTCTTGTTGCTTCTACTTAACAATTTTCTTAAGAAGAAAAATCAGGTTTTCTTTTTTAAAATTTTTATTCTAGACCCTCAACTCAATTCTTCATGAGATAAAAATTTGAATTTAAAATTTGAAATGCAAAACAAATTTAAGTTAAGAACATTCAAAATTTATAGACAAATTTTGTAGAGTGCCCCAAATCCATATTTAAATAATTTGGGTATAGGATTTAGGCAAATTTTAYAGTCTAAACCAAGCATTATATTTTAGACCTTTTTCCCATTCTTGAAAGAGAGAAGACATGGCACTCTCCCCATGAATTGCTAAGGAATCATTTTTTGAAGATACCAAAGAAAATGAAATGGAGAATGGACATGGAAATTGAAAAGTTGTGAAAAAGATAATTAATCTATGTACCCTAAAAATCATGCATTTTAATATTGTGTGACATCATGTGTATAAGAAAATCCAAAAATACTCATTGAAAGTCAAGCTAATACAGACGTTCTCCACTTTCCACACAAAATTCCTAGCATGAATAGTTGCACTTCTATCCTACACGAGAGAATTCCTTGTCATTCATGGGACACTTATAGTGGGTACCTCCAAAATCACGCAGTGTTATAAAGCACAACCTAGAATAAGCTCTAGAATGATGTAAATGTATGTTGAAAATTGCACCTCCATATCAAAGAAGCATTGGCCGTTTGGGGACATGTGGTTGGCTTCTAAACTCACAAATCATGAGGATTTAATAACRTACACAAGGAGTTAATAATGCATAAAGGCTTGTGAGAGATTAGAGATTAATAAAAAATATGCTCTCGTTATTCAATCCTCATATTATTTTAACACGTGTCAAAGATCAAATATCACCTATCATGTTATTTCATATGATTCATAGAACACAAGGAGATATAATTGTGGATTTATGAGCTTGCATATTTTTTTTAATTATAAATAACATGATTGTACCTCCATATCTTTTACTTCTAATACAATGGGAGGAGCTTTAGAATATGACGGATCTTTTTCAATGTTGTCTATGAGCGGTTTTAAGCACTTTACTTTCAAAACTTTGTATCCCTACTATGGTCTCATTTTTGTTAGAAAATTGATTGTGTTACTTCATTTTTTGCACATCTCTTTGGTATCATGTATTCACTATTTATTAGTTAGCCTTCAAATTACCCAAAGCCCAATTTGTGACACTTTTGGGTGTACCCATCTTGGTGTCCGTGGCATCCTTCCTGGGTTAAAAGGAAAGTTACACGTGCCAGTTCTCTTAGAAACAAGCTACGGTAAAATSACTACCCGTAGTGATTAAAAGGTGCAAATTTTGACACAACCAAAGGTATTTTACTGAATGCCATGCCATTTTACTGAATGAATTCATCGACAAGGACCTTAACCCCAAAATGACAGAGGGGACAGAAAGTGTCCTCACACAGTTTCAAGCCTAATTCAAAGTGCTGTAACTTTTGCATCCAAGGTCCAAATTCAATAAAACTTGTTGGAAAAGTTGYGTTCTCTCCTCTAGTTTGTGTGGTAGAACTTTCAGATCAATMCAAGTTGTATTGATTTTTTGAATGCCAATCAAAGTTCACAACTTCAATTTAAGTCCACCAAACTGCATTTTAGAATTGCAACTTCGAGGCCTTGTATCTCCTTCATTGATTTTTCATTTTTAATAAAATTTGTTGGGTTTTGTTCTCCTTGAAGTATAGTTATTGTGATAAAGTTTTCATGTCAATCRAAGTTGTTTTGAATGTTTGGGAGCAATTCGAAGTTCAAAATTCTTCCATTTGGGGAGTATAGTAAACTTTGGAGGCTTGTTTCTTCTTCATACAAAGTCCATTATCAAGAATTCTTTTTGGAAAAGTTGCTCATACTAGTTTGGTTTGTGTGGCTAAAATTTCATGTCAATCCAAGAATTAATGAGTGACTGAGAAGCATTATAGTAGAAGGGAGTTGAGCTTTATATGTGTTTTTTGCAATTTTTCTTGTTGATTTTTGACTTTTCAAAGCCGTTTTGTAGACACAATGAGTCAATTGAGTGAATTTTTTCTTCACCAATGTGTTTGTATACTAGTTTTGAATCATTTTGTAGTGTAAAGTTTTTTCATTTGAGTAGATTTAGAAATCAAATTTTAGCTCCAAATATGTTTTGGAGAAAATTTCAGCATCCATTTTCAACACTAAAACATTATGATCTTGCAATCTATGTGGCCAAATGACTTCAAATTTTGTACATGTCATCTACAACATATACACTACAAGATTGTACGGTTGAGATTTGTATAACTTGAAGACATCTGATTCCATAAAGCTTCAAAAGCAATGATGTTTTTGAACCCCAAAAATTGAATGTCACTTTGGGGTTAAACAAAATGTAGTCATCAACATTGAATTGAAACCATAAAATCCATTTAAACTATAAATGGCGGCGCTGACATTTTTTCTATATACATCCACATGTAAATATCAGATGTGCTTAAAGAGCTTCTACTATCAATCGCAGGAATGGTGAGGATAACGAAAACGGAAACGGAGATGAAACAAAACCAGAAAATAAGAACAGAAGGAACAAGATTGCTGGATATGAAACATGACAGTAGTAGCTCGAACCGCTGATGCTAGTAAACATTCCCGCAAGTGGATGTTGTAACTTAAAAGTTGTTTAAGTACTCTAATATGGTATCGTCTGTGACCGGGCAGATATGCGACTCACGCACTGTCGCATGAGTCCCTGATATCAGATGGAGGCTTTCAAGTTTTGAGCATGCATACTTCAAGCTTTGAAGATGGCTCAGTGACAAGGGCTCCATGGTTTCTAATCTTAGCCGCTTCAATGAAGGCATAATCCATGTGTCGAAAGATAACCTCTCTGATGCTTGGAAAACACCCAGGGCAGCTGCTGATAAAGATGTCAAGTTCTGAAAATAGGAGAAAAGGCCAAGTTAGTGATTCAAATGATTAATTAACTTCACATGCTGTATTTGAGACATGAACTACAYTTCACAAATGCCATGAAGCAAACAGCCTTGCGGATTGAATTGTTCATTTAACGTTRACCACTAAGCATCCCAAATGGTCRATTCCATATCTTTAGGTGTTGATAAAAATTACGACTAGAAAGCGTCAAGGAAGATAACAAAGTATAATCATAGAATAGCAAAGAGAAATCATACACTACATGTTTTAAACAATATTCAGATAGCCAGGAACATACATTGACAGGAAAGACATAGTTCASGGGAAGACCTGGAAGAGTGCTCCAATGCTCGGAGGAATATCATGTTCTCCTTGAATGTCTGACGAAGAGCGCAATTCAATTGCCTGCGTAAAAAAATAAAGTCCTCAGTAATAAATACTCTTTTGAGTCTTCGAAATATTTAATGCGAATAAATCAAGGCTTATCATATGCGGGCTATAGAGAAAGTAGGAACCTCGAGATTGGGGCACGCAGCTGCAAGAGCTGCAATTGAAGATTCCGTAAGATCACAGCGGTTAAGAGCCAAAGCACTTAGAGGAGGTGGTCCTGCATTTAATAATGCTAAGAGTTCCTGCATAAAGCATTATTCAAACTTTTAAGATTCTGAGACACAGTTTCTCGACCTCAACCCCAAGTGCCTAAATGGCCGAAGGTTGCCTCTTCCATATCAAAAGGAGTTGAAATGAATCATTATGAAGTTTCCAGGAAGGTAACAAAATGTTCCAAAAGAAASTAGAAAGAGTACAYCACATTAAAAAGAGTGGAAACATGTTSTGAATATAATCGACTATTGAAGTCCAAAGTAAACTTTTTATTTTCAGACATGGCATTCAGGCACTAATAACAATGATCCTAACCTAAAAGATCTCGTGTACTAGAAAGATGTATAAGCATTGGAGAAGTTGCAGACCTTGTCTGTGCAATGTGTGTGCTCCTGCCAGATAAGCTGCGATTTCACAGACTGTCCAAATGATCTGCCCATACAAATTAGCGATCATATGTGAATAGAGGATTCGGCCTAAAATCAAAAAAATAAAATTTTCGGATACAAAACTACCCCTGCGCTGGTATTCCCAAGCACTTATATATACCGCCAAAGAAGAGGGGAGGATCAATGAAGGTTCCAAGTGCATGAGAAAGCAAGGGGCGCTTGCTTACGGCATGCGCAACTCCACAGAAAGAGTGTGCAGCTTCGGAAGAGCTCCCAGCTCGGTCAACAGCTGCCGATGAACTCTCTTCGAAATGATGTGCTGTTATCACGCACAAACATAACACTGTAAGACAAGGAAAGAAAGATGATGGACCAGTCTGACTAGAAGCTAAGCTCTCAAAGAAGTAGCAATAAGACTCAAACGTTCACTTACATCACATCACCAGTTTGACCGGAGAACGTACAGCCCCTATAAGTCCAGAGGACCAGATATTATAAGAGTACGAAGAGAAGGTCATGAGTAACTTTGTACATTGCTTTCTCACTTTTGGATCCTTCGTGTAATTACATGAGCTTCACAAGAAAAGGTCACTCACGTCAGTTAAGTTGACTACCAAACTCCTGCAATTAATAAGGCGATTTAAGTAATCCCGTACCTGAAGCACAAGTGTAACAGAACTGAGGTCAGAGCAATGCCACCGGACTGCTGCAAACCCCTTTTCTGATAGCTGCCCACAACCACAGCTTAGAACTGGTGGAAGCACATATTTGTCTGGCCCAACATCCCCAACTCTCAACGGAGAGGGCCCTAAGTCAAAGGAGTTAGACGGGTACATCGAAGGTACACACAAATGCTGCAAGCGCAGTGTATGAAGGCGAGGACAACTCTTGAAGATGGTTCTGCAATCATCAACATAAGATGAGAAAGTAAAAACGTCAGTTTGACAAGCTACAACGAGGAGAATCCGAAGTTGCATACCGCAGTTTCTCCATGATAGGGAAAACTAAACACACCAGTAATCCCAAAGTCTGAAATCACGAAAGCAAGGTGGCAACCTCATCGGAAACAAGTTTCACACCTATCTTAACGACAAGGATTTGGAAAAAAATTAGGACTCACTGTAAACTTTTGTCATTGAGCCGAGAGGAGCTGATGTCGATATCTCCGATAAACCTGAATTTATGTCCAACTATTAGTTCTTGATCTTACAACATGGACCTGAGAAAATGTGGATTCAATACCTTCGGTAGCTATTTTCTACTAGACACAAAAGACAACATNCTGGAAGAGTGCTCCAATGCTCGGAGGAATATCATGTTCTCCTTGAATGTCTGACGAAGAGCGCAATTCAATTGCCTGCGTAAAAAAATAAAGTCCTCAGTAATAAATACTCTTTTGAGTCTTCGAAATATTTAATGCGAATAAATCAAGGCTTATCATATGCGGGCTATAGAGAAAGTAGGAACCTCGAGATTGGGGCACGCAGCTGCAAGAGCTGCAATTGAAGATTCCGTAAGATCACAGCGGTTAAGAGCCAAAGCACTTAGAGGAGGTGGTCCTGCATTTAATAATGCTAAGAGTTCCTGCATAAAGCATTATTCAAACTTTTAAGATTCTGAGACACAGTTTCTCGACCTCAACCCCAAGTGCCTAAATGGCCGAAGGTTGCCTCTTCCATATCAAAAGGAGTTGAAATGAATCATTATGAAGTTTCCAGGAAGGTAACAAAATGTTCCAAAAGAAACTAGAAAGAGTACATCACATTAAAAAGAGTGGAAACATGTTCTGAATATAATCGACTATTGAAGTCCAAAGTAAACTTTTTATTTTCAGACATGGCATTCAGGCACTAATAACAATGATCCTAACCTAAAAGATCTCGTGTACTAGAAAGATGTATAAGCATTGGAGAAGTTGCAGACCTTGTCTGTGCAATGTGTGTGCTCCTGCCAGATAAGCTGCGATTTCACAGACTGTCCAAATGATCTGCCCATACAAATTAGCGATCATATGTGAATAGAGGATTCGGCCTAAAATCAAAAAAATAAAATTTTCGGATACAAAACTACCCCTGCGCTGGTATTCCCAAGCACTTGTATATACCGCCAAAGAAGAGGGGAGGATCAATGAAGGTTCCAAGTGCATGAGAAAGCAAGGGGCGCTTGCTTACGGCATGCGCAACTCCACAGAAAGAGTGTGCAGCTTCGGAAGAGCTCCCAGCTCGGTCAACAGCTGCCGATGAACTCTCTTCGAAATGATGTGCTGTTATCACGCACAAACATAACACTGTAAGACAAGGAAAGAAAGATGATGGACCAGTCTGACTAGAAGCTAAGCTCTCAAAGAAGTAGCAATAAGACTCAAACGTTCACTTACATCACATCACCAGTTTGACCGGAGAACGTACAGCCCCTATAAGTCCAGAGGACCAGATATTATAAGAGTACGAAGAGAAGGTCATGAGTAACTTTGTACATTGCTTTCTCACTTTTGGATCCTTCGTGTAATTACATGAGCTTCACAAGAAAAGGTCACTCACGTCAGTTAAGTTGACTACCAAACTCCTGCAATTAATAAGGCGATTTAAGTAATCCCGTACCTGAAGCACAAGTGTAACAGAACTGAGGTCAGAGCAATGCCACCGGACTGCTGCAAACCCCTTTTCTGATAGCTGCCCACAACCACAGCTTAGAACTGGTGGAAGCACATATTTGTCTGGCCCAACATCCCCAACTCTCAACGGAGAGGGCCCTAAGTCAAAGGAGTTAGACGGGTACATCGAAGGTACACACAAATGCTGCAAGCGCAGTGTATGAAGGCGAGGACAACTCTTGAAGATGGTTCTGCAATCATCAACATAAGATGAGAAAGTAAAAACGTCAGTTTGACAAGCTACAACGAGGAGAATCCGAAGTTGCATACCGCAGTTTCTCCATGATAGGGAAAACTAAACACACCAGTAATCCCAAAGTCTGAAATCACGAAAGCAAGGTGGCAACCTCATCGGAAACAAGTTTCACACCTATCTTAACGACAAGGATTTGGAAAAAAATTAGGACTCACTGTAAACTTTTGTCATTGAGCCGAGAGGAGCTGATGTCGATATCTCCGATAAACCTGAATTTATGTCCAACTATTAGTTCTTGATCTTACAACATGGACCTGAGAAAATGTGGATTCAATACCTTCGGTAGCTATTTTCTACTAGACACAAAAGACAACATYAAGGAGGAGGCTTCGATTTAGACATCTCTACAGCCAGAAAAGAGTATCATAGAAGTCACAACTCCCGAGTACCCTTGAAGACTGAGCTACCATCAAGCGTATAGAGAATTTGAGGTGAGGAACTCACTTTCCAATGGCCATCTGGGCCACGACRACGTCTAAGAGCGACTCTCCGGGCGCAATGGTCTGCACCGGAGAAGGAGTTCGAGGGGAGGGTCCGCTCTCTTCTGCATTAGAAACCCATGCGTGGCCATCAATCAAGCGATCACTAGGCCATAGCAGAGAGCGGATGGGCGAGGGTGCGGATAGCATCGCCAGACTTTTGGGAGTCTTAAAAGAGGAGAACGGGGAGTGAGTTGTCGGATTCACCCAATGCTTTGGAAGGGGAGTCCTGGGTTGCAGGGGAGCGGCGGACGACTTGATTCCTGCTGACGTGGATAAATCGTCGTCATACTGCCAAGACCGCAGCTGCGAAATGTCCGTGGCTGCTGCTCTCCACGTCCTGCGAGTCATCAAACCCGGCGTCACACTCGTCAGTGCACACCATTTCTCTTAAACCTAAATTCCTCCCAACTGAATCAATCAAGAAGTGACCATAGCGCCTTGCACAACGCTTACAAGCTTCCACTCCGTGATTCTCTTCCGGAGACGAAGCAATGCCGTGTACTGCAGAGAGCAAGGGCATCCTGAAGGTCGCGAATCGACTACAAACGGTACCTCTGTGGACCTGCCCTATAAGCGGCATTTCCTCTATCGCTTCCGCCACTCATCCCAAGACTCAACCACTCATAAGAAAATCCAGATCACCATATTTCATCACACGCGCGAACTAATAAACTCAACGAACTTTACAAAACACTGCCAGAAGGCATTTCGTCCAATTTCGGGATCGAAGCGCACCTGCATACGGCCGCGGCCGCCAAGACATCCTTCGGCTCCGACAAATGCCGCAAGATGTGCGCCACAACATCGGACTGTTGCGCCCCGTTGCCCTCGTCCGGGCCCTGTTCCATTGTTCCCGGGTTCTCCATCCTCCTCTACCCGACCACTACGGTATCACTTGAAATGAATAGTTCACTTGAACCGAGAGTCATCAGATACTGACTCTTGAAACATAAGGAAAACATGAATAACCTCAATTCATGCGCCTGTACGCCATCAATAATTGAACTCTATACTTGCACTGAAATCCAAACGTCCTTCGGCTGAGAATTGAAACCAACGAAATGGCACATAAACAAGTTCATCTGATAAGTACCTGGTACGCATTGTACTTGATGAGCTCCTTCAGTCGATCCAAAATGAAAATGTAACCATCCTCGTCAATCAATCCAAGATCGCCGGTGTGCAACCAACCATCTTCGTCAAGACAATCCGATGTTGCCTTGGGATTCTTAAAGTATTCTACACATGAAAAAAGAAGAAGCCTGAAAATTGAGTATTGCATTTTCTGGCTCATTTCAAGAATATAAGATGACAACATCAAAATACAACGCATGTGCAGTCTTCGAACATACGGTAGACAGACTGAGCACAGTCTTGTCCAAACCTTCAATTACCTTTCATAATCACTGGTCCCCGAATCCAGAACTCCCCCTGCTTGTTCGGGGGCATGGGCTTATTGGTCGCAGGGTCTACTACCTTAGCCTGCAGGTTCGGAAGAAGGATGCCCGAAGCGCCAAAATGAGCGGCCATATCATCCACATCCGTCGGGGACGTGGAACAGCAGGCACAGCTCTCCGTCAATCCATATCCCTGACATTGCAGCCATAATTATGTTAGCACCCTAAAAGTCAAAATCATGGACATGTTCAGGACATGCACATGAAGGACATATAATTCAGATTCGAAATGAAAAACTTGTCAAATGACCCTAGCACTAAACAAAGAAGGAGAATCAAGCACCTACAACAACCCAATCCTGAGAAACTGTCCAGCAGGCTTGATCGTTCAAAGTTTCATACCTGCTTAAACTTAACATTGGGTAACCGTTTAGCACAGGTATCCAAAATATCCTTCCCGAGAGGAGCGGCTCCACTTCCAATCTGGCACAAAGAGCTCAAATCGAACTTGAGCACGATGTCCTGTTTCGCCAGCGCAATGATGATCGGAGGCACGCAAGGCACATGCGTAATCTGGTACTTCTGAATGGCCGTGAGCATTTTCACAAAGTCGAACTGAGGCAGCACAATCACCGAAACTCCTCGAGCTAAAGATGCCACGGTGCAAATGGCAAGGCCGTAGACATGGAACATGGGCAGGACAAGGAGGAGTTTCTGGTCTGGCGAGAGAAACTCGTCAGCGCCCGAGTTGAAAACGCAGATGCATGAGATGAAGTTTCGGTGGGTCACAGCAACCCCTTTGCTCAGTCCTGTGGTGCCAGATGAGTACAGCAAGGCCGCTGTATCGTCCTGTAAAATTTGAACCCTGCACAACATGATATGTGAGCCATCTGGACAGAATCATATGTGGACCAGATACTACATGGGAACAAAAGAGAAATCACTTCTGTTAATTCATACTTCGGTAAACCGTCAGGGTCAGCTCGCAGCAAGTCGGAGTATCGGTGAACGGCCTTGCTTCCAATACTAGGCACCACGTCATTCCCTCCAAAACCCCAATCAATTTATAGCTTTTCAAAATCTACTCTACACTTTTCTTAAATGAGTTTCTTATGCAATTTTGTCTCCAAGATCTAGTGTATTTGAGGCTCATTTCCAAGAGCCTCAACACTAGGAAAAATCAAGACTACATAGGGTACCCTTGCACAAAATCTTTGAGTAGAAAAATCATAGTCAATTATTTTCGGAGATCGGACTTTCTATGCTAAAGCGAGACCTTAATAGGCATCTATCAAAAATACAAACTACTAAAAATAGCAACAAACTTAGTTGGGTTTTCTTCAACTTCAAAGTTTTGTTGACACCACATTTGGGTGCCTTGGGCATTTAGGGGTTAATGTCTTAGATACAAAATGACACTCTCAAATTTATGAAAATTTGACCTTGACTACCACTGTGCTTGTACGGTAGTTAAATTTTTCAAAATTCAAGAAAACATTTTTTTTTTAAATCCCGGTATGAGAAGAAAAATAATCTTTCTATTTTTAGGCATTTAAATTCAAAACTTCAATCAGAGATGGCAATTTTAGTTAAGTATTTGATAGTTGGAAAGTACTTATACACATAGTCAACAATAAACAAAATGCTACACCTACAATTAGATATACAAAAGATGTTCATAATCAAAACATGAGAGTCTATGAGGCTCGTATTGATTTTTGGTACACTTAGTAACAACACTTTGAAAAATGGCCCCATATTTTTTCATATGGTGTGCATGTTAAAGCCTATAGCAAAGTCCTCTTTCAATTGCTAGCTACCAATAGAAATATTCTATATTTATAATTCTGCTGAATTGTGAATAGTTATGAGTATTGGTGTGCATACCCGCCTTAAATTATAACATAGAACATTATTCTGTAATCCATATTATTGTGTACTTAGAATTGTGATTGTACATTCTTGGCTTCAAATAGTAATAGACTACATTCATCTATAGAAAATTTTAGGAATATTCAAGTGGATTTGGAAAAGAATCTTCAGCTTCAAGTTGTCATTTGGAGATTAGAATTAATTAAGGTATATCATCTCCATAGTAGTATGAAGTACTTGAAGTTTTACAAACCTTATCACTTGCTAACACTAAATTGCATACAAACTATATTTACTACATGAAATCTACAATTATGATACCTGTAGTATCACATGCCAATAAGATGTTTTTAATTGAAAGAATGAAAAGAATGAGAAATTGTAAAAGTGATTGATGAGAGCATTATCAATAGAAGCATTGTTGTTTGAAATTTCTATTTTTTTTTTCAAGAATTTGAAACAAATTAACTAATATACAAATGATAACACTTGACTACTCTCAATTTTTTCATTTGTCAAGATTTCTGACTATTTTCTCTCATATTTAAAGTACTTCAAAGAAATATTATAGTAAATGGAACATGTAGCATGTTATGACTTAAAATAAAGTTTTACATACATAAAAACAAAAATAGCAACTTTCAGAAATTTAAAACACAAGTATACATGCAAAGATCATTGTTTATCTCTTTTGGAGGCACTATAATGGTAGATTTGCATGTCTCACAAGGCTTATGACTCCATGTGGAAACTAGACCTATACATAATATTTTCTTTGAATATATCAATTCTAAACATTATCTTRATAATATGAGTTTGAGATTGACTTGATAGAACATCTTAAACAAGAAAAAKTCATCAAAAAACACCATGATTGGGTTTTCCATTGTTGTGCAATTGAACCATTTTRAATACCACTAGTACTACATGTATTGGTTACAATGACATCTCATGTTTTTCTCATGTAATTTCATCTCTAGCAAATGCATTGTCTACAAACAATGCACCTTGAGAAGTCAAGATAATTTAATTCCAACAACTATAAGAAATGAAATTTAGGGAGGAATTTTTTCATTGCCAAGGTTTTATTGATTTGATATTAAGTTTGCAATACTTCAAGAATGTAGGAATGACTACGTATATGAGTCTTTATGCATTCTACTATTCCAATACATTAGCTTCCTTGTTGAAATTTACAATCACAATGAATATTTTGTTGGAAGAATTGCCAAAGAGTGTACAAGCCAGGTGGTTTCTATATGCCAACTTTTTCATCAATTTCAAAAACCTTTATATCACCTTATGCTCCATTTGTATATTGATTTTTGGAATGGAAGTAGAAACTACTTCTATATTTTCAAAATACATTCTTCCATGTATAGTTGTACTTACCTTCCATATTCCCACTTGTAAGAATTATTTCCATGGCACATTCTTAGGAAAAGCCTTAAATGTCCAACTATTGGAAGTAAGGTAGTGTACTCTTATAGTGACCGTGCTTTAAAAGCGACCCCCATCTAGGACCAACTAACATGTTGCTTGAAATCTATTACAGAGATTAAATCATTTAGGTAGGCTTAAATGGTCACTTTAAGAATTCACTTCCTCAGACTTGTATACACATACATAGTTGTTAAGCATAAAAATAACCTTGCAGCTATTAGCCACCTCATCTACAAGCATGTGGCATTGTATGGGATTTGAAGGCAAGGCAGAGGGTCGTTTTAGGGTTGTTCCTCTTGTTGTCCAGGAATTGCAGACCAAACATTGTTGCTAAAAATTTTGAATTTAAAAAAATAAAAAACATTTTTTTTCAAAATATTTAAAATGTATTGTAAAACTAAAAAATTTCTTTAAAAATATTTTTTTAAATGTATTTAAAAATATATTAATAAATATTATCTGGCAAGGCCGTCTCTTGACCACATTATATTGCTGATGTGGCAAGTTCCCACAACCCAAGAACTCAAGATAATTTAGGGTCTTCTAATGCCCTCAAATCTTGTGTAACTTAATGTCAAACGATGCGGTAGTTCTACATTAACCCTTGAATGACGCGGCAGACATTTTGCGTTCGATGAATGACAATGAATCAAACTGTATTAATAGCACAAAAGTGCAAACATTAATCTACAAAATTAGGGGTGGAAAGGAAAGAGCTTCTACAGTACTTTGACTTCAAATGAGTACTTTTGGATTTTTTTAAACTAGTGGTTCCCAAGGTATCAAAATCGATGATTTTTACGGTCACCGTTTTGTCCTTTAAGGGTTAATAATAGTATTTTGACAATGAATTGTGTGGAGTTTGTGCAAGATTTTTTGTCAAGGGATTACTTCCTACAAGACATTTCCATTTTTGAGCCTTCAAAAGTTTGATGAGGAAAACATTAGAAAAATTTTCAGCCCTGCAGAGGGCTTTTAAGACTTCATTTTTGGCACCTCCACAGTGCTCATATAGAAAAAAAAAAAAAAAGTAAAAAAAAAAAAAAAAGTCAATCTGATGTGGCGTTGACGTAGCACCAATAGTGCCACGTCAGATTCCAAATTTTGAAAAATAAAAAATAATCTTTTATTTTTATTTTTTTCTAAAAATTGCATCGCCACGGTGCAAAACTCGCAGTCTCTTGGAGGGCTGAAAATTTTTCTAATGTGCCCTCGCACTTGGAATGATGTCCATCCAATAGCAAATGAGTGAGGGAAAAAAGGAAAATGAGACAAGTATGGTGGATCTTTATTATTGAAATGTGATGGATGCCTTTCTAAGCCCATGAGTATGATGGATTTTGCATATCATTAAATAAACCAAATTATAGTTTTGTCCTCTAGACAAGCTTGAATAACACATTTGATGTTGTAAAAACACCAAATTGACCATCTCTTACTTTTGAGTTGAATGAATATGTAAGCCATTTGGTATCTAGTGTCAAAATTGTTAGGAAGCCAATATTAGGCAAGTGTTACCTACTAAATAAGAAGATGACAAGTGAACTAAGAAGGCATCATTTGTAATCCGTGAATTTCACATTCATTAGAAAATTCATTCATTTCTCAAGGAGAAGCTTTCCACCACCAAGTGCTCTATACACTTAGGAATCATTCCAAACAATAATTGAYCCCTCCCAAATGTGAATGGAAGAAAATCATGTATTCTCCGGTAAGAGTTGTGTTTAACCCCTAAAGGACCAAAGAACCCACTTTGGGCTTTTTGAGAACTTGGGCAGGCTCTATTGACTTCATAATTTGGAATTTTTGCATGGATTTCTTAGGATGGATGGTACTCACCATAACCTATGGGTGAAGCTTTGTTTCATGTCATTCCGATAAATATTGCAAAAGTTAGAAGTTTCTTTTCAATTTCAATGTCAAACCGGGCACCAATAAATATTTTCTAAAAATACCAAAATAATTTTTTTTTAATTGTATACATTGATACCTACTCAAAAAAAATGAACCATTCAATTCCGAATAATGAGGTAAAAGTTATGAAGAGTTTTGTTTTGCGGGCAACGAAGGTAGAAAAAGCATATAAAGTCGTCTTTTTCTCTCAATTTTGAAAATTAAAAAACAAAAATGAATGTTTAGGATAATAATAATAATTTTTTATTAGAATACTTTCACTATTTGGATTAATAATTCTCAAATTCTTCTAAAAGTTATTAGCATATTAGTTTTATCTTCCATTTAGTAGGGGTTCAACAATCATCAACCACTTATTGCCCGTTCAATCCATTGTTTTTTTTTGGCGATTTGTTGTCAATTTGCACCAAAATAATGGGCCTCACACCATCGCCCTTGGAACATAAATAGCAAAATCTTGGATGTAATTGCCAAAAAACTCCAAGTTAAAAAAAATTGGATGATATCACTAAATTGTGGATGAAAACATAGTTTTGAATATGTGATATGTGCCATCATTGGGAACTAACACCCCATTACATTAGTAATGATGTTGTACTATTTCAATGGGCTCACAGTCCAACTTTGAAAATGTACAGTTGTAGTACAACATCAGTACGAATACAATGCCTCCCTTTGGACTGTGCACCCATTAAAACAATATTGTTTCAAATGGGGGTACTTTCCTAATGATGATCTAATGTGATATTTTCTATCCAATATGTGGATGAATGTTGAAATTTGTAGCACCACTACAACATTTAATAGTGCCACCCTTGCACTTAATGGAAAATGAAAGAAAAACAAAAAAAACTGGTTCAAGCGGTTTAGGGTTTCACATAGCAAATAGGGCATGCTGTAAATAATCCACCCGACAACTGTAAGGCGTTCGATTCAGCGCAGGTCATGAATCARGTGATGCTGCTCCCTTGCAATACAGTAGGCTTCTTGCTCTATTCACTAATGAATCAATTCACATTGTACATCTGACGGACAGACCACCAAGTAAYGACAAGGACCCAGACTCCTATTTATAATAATTTATCTAAACCWACTCCATTGGTGATCAAGCTCTAACATGCAAGCCCTTCCTATTGAAAGTGCGGCCGTATCACAAATACACGCTCAGCTCCACAGCAAGAACCACACGCTGGAAGACTCCCAGAAATAAGCCTGAAGAGTTGCAGCAGCTGGGGGCTTGGCACGCCTGAATTACTTTCCTAAGAAAGTGACGACTGACGAGGTCAGCGATTGGGTCAGGTAATCTTAAACCCTCCTCATCACTTATTTCACATTCCACCACTCCACCAGTGAATAATTCAAGACYTAGAATTTTACACCAAATCTCAATCCTCAAAGATTTTCCGTCAGGCATATGCCTCTCTTGCCAGTGAAGGCGAATTCAGTCCAGGAAGAAGAGYGCCCCATGTTTCAGCAGTGGACATGGCGAGCTGGGCTTGCGCACGAGCAAAATCCTGGAGAACAAGACCAAGATCGTAGGTCTTGCCTTCCTGAAATCGTAACATATCTTGATTCATCAGGTTGACTATTTTCTGATACCGCGATTGAGCTTCATCGCACTGAGTCTTACTCTGAACGCATCAAAAAACCGCGCATCAGCATAGGTATAATATCAACTAATCAAGATAGAATCTCCACTGCCAACTATTAAGTGGCTTAATACTACCGTAGTAGCTCTCAAAGCTTAGAGAAGACAATGAAAGTTAATTGAAGGGGTGTACGAAAACTAAAAAGCAATTCGAGTATACTCACAAAATGCAAATCCGCCTCCATATCTCCAGCCTTCTCAGGACGCAATAGCTTGAGTTTCTCCCTACAGCGCAAAAGCCCAAGGTGCCATCAAATACAAGTAATGCGTTAACCTTCTGACTCAAAAGGTTCTGGATAGTCGTTCATGAAATGCTCTAAGCATACAAAATATTCCAAGCTCCATGGCCAATTCCGAACACGCATTCACAATTGATCTCCCACAAACGTCAGTAGTATTTTTCTGAACCTAGTGGCCGACTTGCAATCTAAGTCGAAAAGAACTTACAGACTGAGTTTTTTCAGGGAGTACGCCTCCAAAAGCTCTTGCTGTTCTCGAAATGCCTGAGCTCTATCTGCCATTGCCACCTGAGCCCAGAAAAGAGCCTAATGTTACTGACCCTAAACAAATTCAGACTCTGCAGCATAGTAACATTTATGACAACCCATATTCAAGCCTTCACAGAACTTACCCAGATCTCTTCATCAGCCTGCAAAAAATTCTTCAAGTCTTCACTTTTGCGCAACTCCGGATGAGCAGTAACGCGATTAAGAAACACGTCCAAGGCTTTTCTCCGAACCTCGATAAACTCCGCAGTAAAACGAAATTTTTCTGCATTGAGTTATAACAAATAAGTTACATATGCTCTCATCCACACTGCCAGGCTGTTCCAAATGAAGACAAGCTATGCATGTATAGGGTGTCTGAATATCTCACCAACAGCATTTTTTCCAGGCAGAGAAGGAATAATAGCGCCTTTATAACACTCCATCAGTCTCTCATAGAGCCATACGAAGTCGCTAAACCTCCTGATCACGATCTTCTCTGTTTCTCGAAAATCTTGCATGTTTGTCTGCAGACTCAAGCCATCAATTCAACGTCATTGAGCACACCCTTGCTAGCAGCATCTATCGGAGGTATTATTATACTGACGTTGGAGAGGGGCTACAGTGTGAAGCTGGGAAAACGCATCGCGCTTCCATCACCTATTCTTTTATCAGCAACATCTGCTTGCCTGCTAACAGAGGAATATCTTACCATTGTAACTACGCCAACGACCTCCACTACTCATTAAATGTGAAATCAAACCCTCACAGACACGTAAATTATCGAGCAGGACTAGATTTTCAACACCGAGTAAATGATAAACAAAATGACGTACTTTAGTGCCAACGCGGTAAGAGATATATGCTTGCATTCCTGCGCCCATCTTCACAGGTTCCGTAACAGAGACGGACAAGAAGGGTGGATCCGATCCAACGCCCGCCATGTTGCTAAGCCCCCTGTCACGAATAGAAATCTCACTCTCATCAGTGATCGACAATTTTAAATGGCTTAAGAGAAAAACCCATTCCCCATATCCGCACTTCTCGCACCTAATAAAGTGCAGTTTGAAACATGTCTTTATTGAAAGATTCGAAAACTGTGTTTTGGGGCCTAGTGCTTCAAATTCCACAAAGATTACAGGCGGTAGAAGGGAGGAAAAGTACAGCCATCATTCACTGCTCCTTGTGCTAAGAAGCAAGAATGCGAAAGCTATGTGGCTACGTAAACTAGTCACTGCAAATTCGAATATCTCAAGGTTCGAGACAAAAATGTATCTCTACGGATATGAATCAGAAAACCGCGAATTGTGGTTCTATCAAACTATATAAAGAACAATCCGAATCTGTGAAGTACTTACAACGCTTAGGTTTTGAAACCCCCTAGTACAAACATCTTTACCAACACGAATCACAAAAACACAAAATAAAATGCTCTAAATCGTAAACAGATAGTTTTAGAAACCCGAGACACTTACAGCGCTTAGATTTTGAAGCCGCTCTATAAAAGGATCCAGCTCTTCCACGCTTCGTCCCGCGTTGATCGTCTCGATTACGTCCGTCAAGCCCTGCAGGGCTTATCGGATTCTGCATACCATTACCACCAATATTGTCACTTCACGAAATGAGTTTCAATGTCCAATTCCAAATGCACAAGCGAAACCTTCAAACCAAAATTGCGGATACTTCAAAAGAAGACGATTGTAAAAGTAGGATTAGWTGGAGTCCGTTTGGAGTATTSTTATTCGGACACAAAAAGCAAGCAWGGTTCGAAAGAAATGCACTTGTGCACTTACATTGTCAGCGAAAGCAGCGGACGTCACGAGTTTTGTGCATCACATTTACACAAACACGAGGTAGCTTGTAGTGCAATCACCCCGCTTGAGAGAAATTCAGCAATCCTCCACCATTTCTTTGGATACAAGGCAAATGTCTAGTTGCGCACCGGAGTGAGATAGACGAGCCCTAAACCCTAATCTGCCCTGGTCTGCAGACCGTCGAAATTGTCCCTCACCGCACTACTACAGTAAACAMGTTACTCGATTGCAGGGTGAATTTACCGCTGGGGAAAACACAGCAATTCTCTATTTGCCACACATGGTAAAATTTGCAAATTTTAAATTCAAGATTTGCAAATTTGAATTTAAGTTTAGCTATGGGAGGTGTACAACATAATATTGACACAACACAAGGTTGGTACCTTTTTTCTTACAATTACCATGCAAAAAACAGAATTCGCAGAGCGTTAAATCGTGCCAACAAACTGGGCCCCGCAGGCTAGATTTACCGCTAGGGAAAACGCAGGAATGTTTTATTTTTTGCAAAAATTTTTTTTTGCAATTTCTGAATTCATATTTGCAATCAGAGACCCCAAATTAACAAGGGGGGCTGGAGGATATACCCTAGTGACAGCTCAATCTAGGGGGCTTTTATTTAGTTTTACCCTATTATCTTCAAACATTACCCAATAGGTAAGAGTTTCGTTGGCACGATTTAACGCTCTGTACAAAATTCACCCTCGAAGGCCAACTTCAAATGGCCGCTTTAACTCAAACGCTAGGTTGGTGACCGTGGAAATCATCAATTTTAATATTGTGGGAATCATTGGTTAAATAAAATTCAAAAGCACGCACCGAAAGTCAAACTATTGTTGAAGATCTTCCCTTTCCACCCCTAATTCCAAAGATGAATAGTTGCACTTGTGTCCTACTCATCAGATGCTCTCTCATTCATCAACCAAAAAATGGCCTCAGCCTCGTTTATGGGTTAACGTCCTATACATCAACAACGACCATGTTTCTTAAAAACAAAAAATCGGGGACATTGGAAGGGGTCAATTTTCTGAAATTGCTATTGATGACTAATTTTAAAAAAATTCAAGAACAAAAGAGTTTTGGGGGTCAATTTTATCCTATTGAGATCTGATAGTGGTTTTTTAGAACTCTGAAAATCACAAAATAGAAGATTTCCCAAAATTTTAAGGAACAAATATTTTATTTGGACAGACTCAACAATCAAAAAATAAATTATCTTAAGATACAGGCGTTGAATATAATATAGTAGTTAAAGACAACTAATATTAAGATTATTCAATTGCTYAATTTCCAAACGTTTGTGCATTTCAAAAGTGAATGTGCTTTGGTGAACCTTTATTGTAAATTTAAAAAATACGCACTTTTAGTAAGGGCCACTTTAGACTACCGTATAAGGTTTCAACCAATCAGATTTCAAAAATCCAAGATTTTGATTTCTTGACCCTTCTCACAAGGCAACACTGTTCAAAGTCCATTGCCCATTTGGCTACCTACTTGGCAACCAAATGCTTACATGGCGATGGGCTCTGGATTAGAGTTTGGGTTGGCTAAAAATGGCAACCCAAAACCTCATCGAGATTCTATTAAATTTTTAAAGAAAACTAAATAAAAAATTGACAAAATTGACAAAATTTATGCCATTAGATTGGACTAGAATGGTTGTTTCTGTAGAAGTATGTAGGAGCTCTTATTTGTTATTTGTTATTTGACGGCATTCATATTCCTTATTCAATGATGAACACATGTGGTGAAATTTTTTTCCAAGTCCATTTCTGATTCTTTTTTCATGTTTTTTAACCTACCGCTTGAAAAAATTGTTGCATCGGTAACGATTCACAGAAAATTTCAAAAATTGGATGGATTTTAATATGGAGAGAAAGAATTGAAGTCAAAAAAATGGAGTATGTTTGGACTTTGGGCTTGGCCTTTAGCCTTTGAAGGCTTCACACTATGGCTGACCGAAGGCTCCAATTTCTATTTTTTTTTGGCCTATTTATTGCCCATTTTTTTGGATTCTCACCAAAGTTTGGCCACTCAATCCCACGTCCTCTTGACTTGGACGACTAGTGTGAAGAGGTCCTAAATGTTTTAAAAAAAAATGAAGCTTGACAAATTTTTGTTCTATTCTATTTTGAAGTTTTGAAAAAATCAATATACTGAAAAAAAATTATTGCAATTCGAAGCTTTAAGTGTCAAAATCCAAACTACACGGTATTTTGAAATTTTACTTCAATTTTTGATTTTTTTTTTAAATTTTAAAATAAAAAATTACATTTTTCATTTTGACCATCATTTATGGTAAAAGTCCCACATTATTCTAATATATATTAGAATTGATATAATTTTATTTTCAATTTTTATTTTTTCAAATTACCTATTTATTTTATTTTTCAATCAAAATTTATGAAAAAATCCTCATCAATAGAAAACATATTTTTTCACAAGTAAAATATATCAAGGTTTTATATATCMAAAATATAATAGGATAAATTCAGCCTAATAGTAAGATTTGGCTTAAGGGTCATTGTCAGGTGTTTGAAGTATAAAAAACTAAGTACTAAATTGAATTTATTTAAGCTATTTTCCGTTATTCTTTGTACCTCTTAATGTAATTTTACACCAATTAAATTTTTTTTTCCACATTTACAAATTTATTTACACTTTTAAGGTAGGAGCACCTAATGGCATTAGTGTACCTAATGGCGTCAGTTTGYATACATGGTTGTCATTTTAGAACTTAAATGTAGGTAGACCATAGATAGCTTATTTTATTTGATCAAAATGATAAGCTATCTATAGTCTTCCTATATTTACGTTCTAAAATCAATGCCTTACATAGAATCTGACACCATTAGGTACATTGACATCATTGGGTGCTCCTACCTTAAGCTACAAAAATTATGACAATGACAAATTTTTAACAAAACAAAGTAAAAAATTTCAGTTAGTCATAGATAGGTCATAGTGTTGTGTAATGAAAATATAAAATGAGCATATGAATACAATTGAGAATGCTAAGCTTATCACAAACATGATAATTGATTTTTTTTTGCCTTAGATCTAGTCTTCTAGGAGTTAAGGTTCAATTATAGAGATACTTTAGAATGAGATCTATCTTTCAACTACTAAAGAACACTTTACACTACGGCCAAAGTTCAAGAGGCCTTCAATTTCCATCAATAAGGTTGTTGGATTATGGTTTTTTTGTAATGGCTAATTGGTGAAATCAATTATGGTTTTTTTGTAATCTAATTGATGATATTCATATTGTAAAGTGGCCTTAACCCCAAAGTGACATGGGATTTTTTCTCAGGAGGAGTTGCTACAGCACGTGCTCATTTTTTAATTTTCTCACAGGCAGATCAGTTGCTTTTTAGGAAAATGGAATCGTAGAAAATGACATTATAATAGTCCACATGTCACCTCAAAAATTTTGAACCGGTCATTTTTCTTTTTAGTATATTTTTTTGCATGGAAAATGGTGTTGCAAGCCAGAAAAAAGCAGGTTTCCGTGGGGTTCTTTTTGCTTCGCCCACCTTGTAAGTCCACTAGAATTGCAAATTTACTGCCGACTTCAACTACAGAATTATAGATTGACATACAGACAACCATTTCTGCTTTAGAATACCGCAAAACTTATAGAGCTACCATGTTCTTCACGATGTTTATCTAGGTAGGTGCAGCTACACAAATGGAGGACCATTTCTTCCACAAATTTGCTAAAATTAATAAAATAAGAACCTAAAGAATCCAAGCGGCTAAAAGCATGCTAACAATAAAGGGAACTTGCATGATTTTTTGAAGGCGATTTGAAATGCTGTGATCTTGTAAATTGAAACGTCCTCCAGTGTGGCCTAATCTAAAAGAGGAAGCAGTTAGCCATGCGGCTATCTCATAGTGAAACTCCGCTCTGGACATGGGCTTCTTTCGGCGCCCCTTATTTTGCACTGACAACCAATGTGCCTTGTACAATACGTACGCATTACCCAATGAAGTGTCCAAAATAAAAAAGAAGAGGCGATGCCACCATTTGTGAGACATAATTTGAGCCGTGTACTCTACACGGCACTGATCAACTACATCGACACTGTGCATCATCTCTTGGTATTCTAGTTGAATCGGTGATGTAGGGTATTGTGACTTTTCACCTCCAACCCAACGCTCACAAGTGCATCCACATGCCATAGCATCCRATGAGGTGCTCAAGAGGTACACGGGACATCCGTCGAACTATATACAAGCTGCCATTTGCTGGGACCGATGCATGGCAACAACTAAAGTCCCTCGTGGCAATTCACYATTAGCATATTGCGAAAGGTGGCTTGGCATCCCAACACGATTGTGCATCACGGTCCCTGTGAACCAGGTTCCAAGGGATAGAAGCGCATCGGCCAAGCGAGGGGAGCTAAAGAAACGGTCAGTGACGACTACGTGTTGTCGATGCATAAGGTCTTCTACAAGTTTCAAAATTACTGTTGTRCCTAGATCCTTCTCGGACTTCTGATTTTTTCGACCCTCATACACTATCAAATTGTAAACATATYGGGACTTGCTACTTGCACAGCACCACACCTTTATGCCGTACTTTACAAGTTTATTCTTCATGTATTGTTTGATACCACATCTCCGGCCCCTGTAGGACACCATGATTTCGTCACATGCCAAGTGTTGCTCACAATTATAGGCGGCTTTAGCTCTACGGACGAAGTTTTCAATTAGCCATCTACACTTCCCAATCTTATCGTATCCTAACGCTTTCTTGTCATGAACTAATGACTCGTTGTCAACAACATGAATGCATGCCAAGATTTGCT
Source organism: Pleurozium schreberi (assembly GCA_006891605.1). Taxonomy (NCBI): domain Eukaryota; kingdom Viridiplantae; phylum Streptophyta; class Bryopsida; order Hypnales; family Hylocomiaceae; genus Pleurozium; species Pleurozium schreberi. The sequence goes on along the minus strand of VACF01002482.1, from coordinate 33,633 downwards.
CAAATCTTGGACGACGCATGACATGCTTAATTATAAAGCAGCCATAGAAATGCTTATTCAACCAATACGACCTAATCGTGGGTTGCTTCTTGAGTCCCATCAAAATGCAGATCCCTAACCACGCCCTTAGTTCCTTGACAGTTATTGTCACCCACCTAACGCGGCCATTCAAATTGCCAGGTTGCTCTTTAGACTCTTGCATTGCATACTTATTTGTTTCGCTACATATCAATGACAAATCTCACTCGGGCCAGAAGATGTCAAAAAACTCATGGTCTGCGACTGGTCGCCTATTCTGCCTATGAGTAGGTCCAGGTTTCGGACCGAGAAAAGTTTTTCTATCCCCGAGCAAAGTAGTTTCCAATGAATCCCAATGCCCATCCGCATATCGAGATTCAAACGAGCATTCGTCAAAAGACACATCTTGTACGGGACCCACCTCATGTATGATGTGCGGTTCATCCAGCTCCCAGTCCGAGTTYGCTTCATCTGAGTCTGCCGCAAAGTCAACGTACCTCGCCGACCAATCCGGGTCATCCTTAGAATCCTCGTCGTCATCATCTTTGTCACTTGAACTACCACAAATTGGTAGCAGGTAATTTGGATATGTGACGTTGAATACTGGCGAATGTACCCCAACCGTCTGGTCCAAGGCAGGTGACAATGGAGGCAACTCCAAATCCCCAGCAACGAGGAATGGAGTGAGTCTGTCGATCTCATCCCGTGCTCCTTCAAATTGCTCTAGTAACTGCTGCCGAGTTGTTCCATGTCCAAATGAAGATATACGCATGCATCGTGTACTTTGCTGTATAGGGTCAGATGGCCTTGATCTGTGTATTTCTTCCTCCAAACAATGTCCCTTTGCTACTGCTCGCACACCAATGACACTCTCAAAATCTACTAGCAGCGTCTCATCACCTGTAATAGCATGGATAAATGCACGTGTCACTTGACCGTGCATAAGAATTCCACCATTGCATGTCGGACTGAGTCCCAGCACTGCCGGCGAAACGAGCACAAATTTTTCTGCACCTTCTTCCCAAGGGCTCAAAGCATTGAGGCCCGAGACGGATCCTTGTCCATGGGAGCAGCACCCCTCACTCTCGCAAGACGTATACCACCCAACGGAGTCATCCATGGTAACTGGTTTCTTCCCTTTATTGCAATGAGTTTGTTGTGGCACCTCCTTGCAATCACGTGGGAAGCTCGCCGTCTCATCGAACTCATCACATTGCCCTTTAGGCGTATGACATTCTTCCCCTACACAACTACTGACCGCGTTCACTGCTTGCATCAAATTCCGCACCACTCTCCCTCTCTGTGTTGAGGGCCTCAAAATTGGTGGGGAGTCTCGATTGGCAATGTGAATTTTTGGCTTCACCCACCCTGGTGGTGTTGACAAAATTGGGCAGCACAAATCACCTCGTGCCTTGCCTTTTCCGTTCATAGTTTGCTTCCCCCTCCATCGTCCCTTTCCTCCTGGAACCTCCGCATGTCCAGCAAGGGCCCCGCCCAAGAATTCAATTGTGGCTCCTCCCACAAGGCAAGGAACATGGGAACTTCCTTTTGAACCCAGATTTGTGAACACTTGGCCCCGCCCTTTCCTCGATCTCTTGCGTGGCGACTTCTTCTTCATGCTGCTTGGACCCTCCTCCAATGCATCCTCGTTCACTGGTCCTGGCAGTAGAGAAATGGTTGTCCTCATAGGAAGATTCGGTGTACCATCTCTCTCTTCTTCGAGATGTTGCCTTTCTGCTACACGGTGGGTTCTCACAAGGGTCTCCGCTTGTGCTCTGTTTGTTGCGACTTGAACCCTCCTTCGCACCCGTCGTTGCGTATTTGGACTTCGGAGAGCAAGCCTCGCTTGGGCAGCCAACCTGCCGGCCTCCTTCGCATTCAATTGTTGAGACATCGGGCCACAATTGTCTGAYGATGTTGTCGATGTGAGTGGGAAATGCGGTTCTCACTTTCCAACCAAGAGCATGAGCCGCTTGTGCCCTCCAGTGGTATCGAAAGTTGAGATTTTCAAGCTTGCTCGGCCAAGGGCGACTCTTCCCAAACAGAGGAAGGCRCTGCAAATACGTGACGTCTAGAGAACTAAGAATTCGCTTCCTCTCTCTAGCAGCGCGCCGTTGAGTGAGGAGCCACTCGTAAATAATTTGAGCTTCCTTCTGCAAATGCATTGGGAAGCAAGATGGAAGACCTTTTACGCATTCCATGCTGTCTGCCTCAACGCACTCCAAGTCGCCAAGTTCGATGTTGTGATGATCGTGTCCACGCCCTCTTCTTCTGCTCATTACGGCCATTCCTTGCACTCCTTGTACGTCCCACATCTGTCTGCCGCAATTCTATCGCACGAAACGAAGCTCTCATGACCGGTTATTTAAAAGACGGATCAATTTGGTCACAGTTCAATAAAAAAATTTAATTGAGTAAAGAGTAAAAAAACWTTAAATAAAATTGAGTTTCTAATATAGCTTATCTATGTTGGACATGGATCAAACAAAACCTAATTATGAAAATAAAATGACAGCTTTGTATTGAAGTTAAGGCCTTGAATAGTTATTACTGTAAACTCACTAGATTTTGGAAAACTTTAATTGGGTTCAAAAAGTGGCACTTTAAGGGTACGAAAAAGGTGAATTAGAATTCCATCGGTATCATATGAGGTATCATATGAAGCAGTTTGCAATCCAGAAATGTAAAAGTGAACAAATGATTAAATAACTAAATTCTTGTGAAAAAGAGGCAAATTTTTTCATAGAATTTCAATGGATTTATGGAAATCATGAATAGATAAGTAGTTATTCATATCAGCCAGCCTACTCTTAAAAAGTGCCTCGATTGTTTCCACAAACCATCTACATGCATGTTCCATTGCCTCAAGAAGGGTGTCTAGTAGATGTATACATTTATGTCTAAAAAGATGTAAATTCCTACAATTGCAATGGAGATATCAATTGTAGAGAGTTGCACCATGGTAGAGTCCCTAAATCAACACATTAATTTGATTATACTACTATGATATCATTCAAGCTAAATCCATTTTTAATGTCAATGTTCAATATATTGAAATAGGCAACCAAACCATTGAGATAGCCATCTTCACGAAAAGTCCCTCCAAATCTTCCATATCTTACATTTGAGATATTTTACATTTATACCCAAAAGCAAGACATTGAGAAAATACGACCAACACTTAACAACATTTAAATAACATCTCCACTCAGCAACATGCTCATAAATACTATGAAACACTTGAAACAACATTTATTGCCCTTCTTTGGCAACAACAAGACCTTTTAAATTAAATTATTGCAAGAGTTAGGGTAGCATCTGCAATATCATTCATAGAGGTAAATCAATTTATTTTATACGAYGTTGATGTTTATGTTGTACGTGTAATCTAGTTATAAGTACCTTTACTGCACTGAATGCTAAAAATTGACACGGACTATTGTCCCGGGAGACTCTTGTATGTCATTGTAAGTTCTGTTTGTCCGGTTCAAAGATGTTGATCTACTTTCTCACTCTTTCCACTATTCCTCCATTTTGGTTCAAAGATGTTGATCCAGTACTAATCTGGATTGGATTCCGGATTATTACCTTTCCGGTTTCCAGTTACGTCTTTCTTTATGCTTCGGTTTGTGTTACCTCTGTTTTACCCTCAGAGGGTCGCCTTTGATTGTTTTAAAAGGGGTAGGGACAAACCATTTGACCTTCTCACATTCTCTTCTTTCTAGAACACTAACCTCTACCAAATATTATGCCGTAGTAAATCGACCCGGAACTACTCTCACAGCTATCCGGATGGTCTACATGGATAGTAGGTTACTCAGAGCCATTTCCAGCCTTCCTTACTACAATGACAAAACCAAAAGCACCTGAGACTTGCCTCGGGATTGCTCTCTAGAAATGTCAACCCGTTCCAATGACTGGCAAACCTTCCGATGTGGGGGAGTTTCTACTGGCGGTTGCTGATCTCCGCACGGAATCACCTAGATTCCGGAATCGCGCACTCACCACCTACCCACCGGATTACCGTTCTAGTCTTTCAAAGGTACCACGCTCACGACCTCCGTCACGATTTCTACAATTTCGGTACGAACGTTCACACGTGGACAGCCTCAAATATCCAGTTCCGGATTCTCCCTCTTCTCGCTTCCAACGCCTCCGTCCATACTCAAGCGGGTCATACAAGTTAACACACTTCCACAGTTGAAGGTAAAAACCAGCACTTACACTGATGGTTTCAGATTAGCATCGAGGGAAGTACAAATAGATAATAAAAATTGCAAGAATGGAATGTGAGGGCAACAGGCTGCCCGCCCATAAAACCAAAAGCTAAAATAGGAAACCAGCCACCCGAAAAACCAGGTGCCAATAAAAAGACTCGCCGGGATCCCCGGAGGATGAAAGTCATGAAACTAACAATCTAAAAATAGAAAGATTATTTTTCTTCTCATACCGGGATTTAAAAAAAAAATGTTTTCTTGAATTTTGAAAAATTTAACTACCGTACAAGCACAGTGGTAGTCAAGGTCAAATTTTCATAAATTTGAGAGTGTCATTTTGTATCTAAGACATTAACCCCTAAATGCCCAAGGCACCCAAATGTGGTGTCAACAAAACTTTGAAGTTGAAGAAAACCCAACTAAGTTTGTTGCTATTTTTAGTAGTTTGTATTTTTGATAGATGCCTATTAAGGTCTCGCTTTAGCATAGAAAGTCCGATCTCCGAAAATAATTGACTATGATTTTTCTACTCAAAGATTTTGTGCAAGGGTACCCTATGTAGTCTTGATTTTTCCTAGTGATTATTATGAGTTTTACTCTCTGCATGAACCTGGGCAAGGTGATATTAMAGCTGGGCATGGAAACACTATGATGAAGCAAATGCAGTATTATCAGTGGAACAGAATGCACTCATGCACTCATGTGAAAGCGCCTCACCAAGCAAGTTATTCCTTCTGTATCCAGATACCCGGATGAGATAGCTGGCCAAGTTCCGATGGCATTTATTGTGAGACAACCAGGCAAAGATTTCAACGAAGACGAGATCATGGATTGGGTTGCCCAACAGGTAAGTTCTTCGATTTTTATCTTTATACTCGTCACGAAGTGACTACAGTGTATACTGCCTGCATGTAAGGTCTTTTGAAGTCTTTGCAAGGGTACTTAGATTGGTCTTCATTGAGAAGCTGGTATCAATGATGAGCGTATTCCACATGTTACTTGTATGTTGCACCTTGACGGTCCGTTTTATTGTAACTGTTCATGTGATCAAAATGATCTCTTAAAATTCTGAAGTTCTTGGTCCTCATGGGTTAATGCTCATAATATTTTAGTGCTTTTACTGGATATTTCGAGTGACTGTCCCAACATTCATAATGCACTTCATCATGGAATCCMAATCGTGTCCACGGAAGCCTTGGTAGTTTAATTTGAAGAGTAGAAGAGGCATCCATTGAGAGCGGGCGCCCGTGGGAAATGYATTGCAGGTAGCTCCGTACAAGAAAGTGCGGAAAGTAGCCTTCATAAATGCGATACCCAAGTCTGCCGCAGGGAAGATTTTGCGCAGGGAGCTTGTGCAATCGACAACAGCAAAAGCTCGTCTTTAGAATGTGAGCAGATGCAAAAATGTCGTCTCTCACATGCTTGTGAGCAAAAACTTTAGGATGGTACCCTTGTTCAGGTATGTTGTACATATTTTAAAAACTGCTTACACCTGCGACGAGTTGAGTATGACCTGAAAGTGCGTGAAGTTTAGAGTTGGTCTACCAGAGAGGAGATGGAGGTTGTATTCCCTCGTGGTCGTTCTCTACATCTGTACGTATGAATCCTGAGGCTGAATCAGGAAGTATCCAGATGGGCAATGCCCACTGTCATATTTCGTGTCTTCTTCTGCTCTTTCCACTCAAAACGTGAACAGGCTTCATTCTTATCGAATCTGCAAAACATTCAATCTGATGTATCTATTCTTTTTAGGACAGTAGCTCCTAAAAGGCCTTTTTTGAGTTACTTGGTGTTCACTCAAACTGAACAAAAAGCCCAAGTTTTGATAAGATTTTTCAATTTAAAAAAAAAATTGCCACTGAACAAATTCGAACTCTGATGTGCTATGGATCACAAAGGGAAAAAAATTACAACAATATCACTTACGAATTGAAAGATTATAATATTTGATGAAGAGGATGCTAAATTAATTAAATTGTGAAAGCAATTTGAAGTCTTTCAATCCTCTTGTTACATGTCAAATCTAAAAAACAAATATGAGGTTGAAGGACACAACATGCATAACAATAATCAATTTATGGCTTAAAAAAATGTACCCTCCAAGGTTCAATTGGTATTAGAGGCTCAATTACAGGAGCTTCTAATACAAAGTTAACAACAAAATCAAGATTTGTAGTGGCCTCTCGTGCACAAATCTTCATTAGAAAAAACTTAGTTAATTCTTAATTGCCTAAGGAGACTCGAATTTGGTCTGCATTGACCTTAAACTACCTCGGGTGATGGAATGGGTGATAAGAGCTTCTGTTGGAATCCACGAATTCCACGAGGTTCTCGGTTCAACTCCCTGTGCTGACATTGCTTGCATAGGGGCTCTTTGTCCTAGTGCACAAGGAGGGGGTTTGTTCCTTCATTTATTCCTGACGGGGCAATGCGCTAGGCTTCCTGGTTGCGGTGTTGTGTTAGTCCAACTGTGGTCCTTTAAAGCTATATGTTTCACGAAGAAAAAAAAATAAGGGGACCAAAAGTATCCTCACATAGTGTAGTAGTCAAATTCAAAGTGTCGTAACTTTTGCATTCATTGTTAAAATTCAAAGTGTTGTAACTTTTGAATTCATTGTTCAAATTCAAAGTGCTGTAACTTTTGCATTCATTGTTCAAATTCAATAAAGCTTGTTGGAAAAGTTGCACATACTAGTCTAGTTTGTGTGGTAAAAATTTCAGATTAATCCAAGATTTAATGATTTTTAATAGCCATCTGGAGTTCATAGGTTCAATTTGGATTCACCAAACTGCACTTTGATGGTTGCAACTTTGGAGGCTTCTACCTTTGTCATCCAATGCTTTTTTTCAATAAAATTTGTTGGATTATATTTCTAGTTATTGTGGTAAAATCTTCATGTCAATCCAAGTTGTTTTGATTGTTTGGGAGTAATTTGTAGTTCAAAATCTAGATATTTTTGGACTAGATTGAATTTTGGCAGCTTGTTTCTTCTTCATATAGTGTTTGTTTCCAATCATTTTTGTTGTGCATACTAGTCTAAATCAATACCAATCCAAGAAGTTATGAGTGACAAAGAAGCGTTTTAGTAGAGGGAGGTTCAACCATAGATATGATTTTTTGCTACTTTATTCATTGTTTTTTGACATTTCAAAACAATTTTGCAGACACAATGAGTCAATTGAATGATGTTTTTTTTCACCAAAGTGTGTGTTTTTTTATTTTGAATCACTTTGTAGTTTGACGTTTTTTTCATTTGAGTAGGTTTAAAAATCAATTATCACCTTCAAATGTGTTTTTAAGAGAATTTCAGCATCATTTTTCAACACTAAAACATTATAATCTTGCAACTTCTATGGTCAAATGACCTCAAATTTATTTCACCCCATCCACAAAATGTACACTACAAGATTGTATAGTTGACATTTTCATACTTCATTGAAATTTAGACCAATAGCATTTAAAAAGCAAGGATGCTTGTAGACACATTCAAGCCTTGGGCGATGAAGGGTGAGCAATTTTTTGAGATATTAGATTTCATGCTTATAGGATATTTAAGGAAAACTCAAGTAAATTTTTTACCCAAAAATAATAATATGTAAGATTTCAAAGCAATGTTCAAGAAAAATTGGCAGCTAGTTTAGAGTTAGCTACACTAATAATGAAATTTAGTGTTGGCAACACTAATTACAAAGCACAACACCAAATGTCAACAATTGTGTTAATGTTACCAACACTAAATGTCAATAGAATCATTGTTTCTCAACTATTGGTTAAGTTTTTCTACAAGATTACATTTAGTGTTACATATTATGTCATCAAATTGCAATTAAAAAAAATACAAACCTAAATATATAAATTTAGGGGTGGTGAACACAACTCTAAATGCAAACCACTTGAAATTTAGAGTGGGTGTGGTAAAAGCTCAAATAACATTATTAGTAACATAACTCTAAATACCATTATTAGTGTAGTTTTTTAGGGCAACTACAGCAGCATTGTATGTACAATGATGGGCCAGGGTGAACTAATCCCTCTGCTCGGCCACTTAGTAAAACCCTGAAATTTTTTATTTTCCTTGCATGATGGAATTTGCAAGTTATGAATTCATGTTTGCAGTCAAGAGGCCCCAAATAAGGGGCATTTATTTTACTTGCACCCCTGGAATTACTTGGAGCTGCCTAGCAAGGGGCCAGTTCACCCGGGCCCAATTAAATTACCACAATCTTGGCTTGGCAATTGGGTAAGTTCACAGAACAGTGACTGCCTTATAGGTAGTACAGGCAGTGACTGCCTCTTTTGAGTGCATAGGCATAGTGACACTTTTGTGTCACTATGCACTCCCCCCCTTGCACCAATTTTTATTTAAAATATTTTATTTTACCACCCCCACTCACCCCCACCTATCATTTAGAATTTGATATAAATTTTTTAATCTCAACCCCCCCCTCACACACACACCCTCTTGTAATCTTCAGAATCAAAGCTCTTGACAAACAATATGGGACAATTGATACCGAGTGTCCGTATTGAGTATTTGTATTGAATACCCGTATTCAATACCTGTATTTGTATTCAATAACCCGTATTCAATACCCGTATTCAATACATGTATTCATATTCCGTATTCGTATTCCGTACCTGTATTCAGTACCTGTATTCAGTACCCATATTCAGTATCCGTATTCATTATACCGTATTCAGTATCCGTATTCAATATACCGTATTCAGTACATGTATTCGTATTCAGTATTTGTATTTTATATTTGAATGGCTCAGATTAAATTTCACAAGATCAAGGTCTTGTGATTTTTTGAGAAATCAACGACAATTTTGGGGGTAAGCATTTGTTTTTCAAAAGAATCAACGGCTCACAAATTTTTTGAGAGAGGAAAGGGGGAACTAATGGGAAACTGGGGTGACTGCCTCTTTTGAGTGCATAGTGTGTCTATGGGTGTCACTTTTGGCACAGATCCTCATTGTGTGTATGATTTATAACTGATCAATATGTAACGTAGGAGGCTCATGAATCACCCATCTAAGGAAAAATGGACCTCTATAGTAAAATCAGCTCAGTGTTACATGCTTTACAAATTTTGGGTAGAAAGAGAAAAGATAAACAATGTAGTGGCACTWTAAATCATATTTTTTTGACTTAGAATGAATCAAATAAATTCTTTAAGTGAAAGGTGTGTAGGTAGCTATTGATGCTTATAGACTAGACGAATCATCAATCAATATTGGCCTCTCAATAGAGCACATCAATGATCAATCCAAAAAATGATGATTACAAAACTTAAAATGTTCATATAATTGTAACTCTCAGAGGATGATCCACACTATGTTTTCACTTATTTCAGCCTTACATGAATCTATATTTACTCATAGGAAATTTGAAATATAAGTATGAGCAAAAAGCAYACTAGACAAACTTTGATCCATTTCTATTTAACYATCTCTGCAYTSTTTCTAACCGTTCTCTTGGGGTGTTCTAATTGCCCAAGTGGAATTTAAGTCTCCTATTGAACCTAAATGTATCATACTACTCATCCATACAAACMRTGGAGATACTAAATTTAGAACCATTCCAAACAATTATTGGATCAAGTCACATCATGAATCAAGTCATTAGCCAAAAAATAATTCTTGGAAGCTCATGGGCTCATCAGTGGACTAGCARCCTTGACTTGAATCCTATTACCACTCAAATTGCTAACATTCTAGAAGCAACTTCCATCAAGCACCTCTTTGATAAATATAGCTTTYAATCAATACAAATAATTGATTTTGTCTCAAAGCAATAATGTATGAAAAGCTTAAACACTATCAAACAAGAATTTTACTACTCTTGTGCAAGCACTAGCATCTAGAACAAGCCTCTTCATTTACACATGTCTTTTTTACATTAATTGATGGTTGGAATTTGAACAAAAAGTGGAAATCCTAGAAACTTTTACTCCTATTTTTTTTATTAGTTTCAAACTACTCAAAAAAACACTCAAAAATCAAATTTTGAAGCTTAATAGGTGCTAAATTTTTATTGTATATACACCCTCAGAAAAGATTGTGCTATATTTAAGTAATAAAATGCGAGGGAAAAATCCTATAGAAGCTAGAAAAAACTCACAGAGTACAAAAGTCAAGTAAACCCCATTCTTAAAAAATATTTATGTGCTAGGATAAATACAATCATGAGGCAAATGCCTCTAACTACATCACATGGAAGATTCAACTTAGAAAAAATGAGTCTTTGAACACACACAAAGAAGATTAAAAGGTAAGGGCTTTGAGGGTCTAAACAATCAAAGTGAATTATGCACCTCATGTGCTGATGTGCCACATAGGACAATGGTTAGCTTGAGGTATCCAAAAAATGTTGTCTAAACTACAATGTCAATCTATTTCAATGTGTCAAAAAACTTCACCTTTTAAATATAATAAAGTATTATTTCATGAAAATAATGTAGTTTTAAGTTATTTATATTGTATCAAGGAAAAAAAATTCATCGTAATCAAAGAAATTTTTGAATGTTTTAGTAAATTAAAATATTAAATATTAAATTAAATTTTATTAAATATATTGTGGCAATGGCACAAGGCACATTGTTTTTTTTAAATTAGAAGCTAATGAAAATCAATCCTTGAGTGATAATTAGTCTTTGAATTAAAAAAAAAATTGGATAGGTACTAGGTGTTTGAAATTAGAACATTCTTTTGTGGTCAAAAGACCGTGGCCATATATAGCAAACACCTAGAAAATGACTCAAGTATGGAGTTTTTCAATAAATGAGATTTGGGCTTTAATTAGTCAATGTCTTGCCTAACAATAATGGAATGATTTTTAGTGACATCATTAGGAACTTCTAAGTTTTTAATGTAATTTCATTATAAGGTAGTTGCAAGAATGGCCTCCCCTTTTATGTCTTGTTTTTCAATTTTGCGCTAAGTACTGGGTTTACTACAAGTACCATAAAAAAAATCAATCTCAATCATTGATTTAGAAAATTGGCGATTGAAACACTACAAGAGATGTGAGTGTTTTAAACATGAGAGTTTAGTAACAAAGTGCTGAAAACCGGGTTGTCTTGCTAGAAGGTCACAATGGGCAGTAGGAATCAAATAAATGTGGTACACAGTGCTGTTTGGTCCACAAATATGAGGGGAACATGGCATTTTCAGTCGCCGCCATGTCCCTTAGTCCCTTTAGGTAGCAGTTGTGCGATGAATTTCCCAAGTTGTTACATGGCAGTTTCTTCAGACCTTATTTTTTTAGGAGAAAATAAAAACCTGGAGCAACGGTTAATCCGGGCGGTCAATGCTGCTTCTTTACAGTTGGTGCTCGGGCTACTTCTGTGCTACTTTTTTCTTAAGGTACTAAGGGAGAGGCACCCAATGGCGTCCATATACCCAATCCCGTCCATGTACCCAATGCCGTCCCTATCTAGGTCAGGCATTCATTCTAGAACACAAATGTAGTGGTACTGTAGATGGCTTATTATTTTAGGTCAAAGAAATAAGCCATGTACCGCCTACCTACATTTATGGCCTGAAATGATTATGTCTTGCAGATTTGGATGGCATTGGGTACAAGGACGCCATTGGGTGCCTTTCCCTTATGCTCTTAAAGCGCCCATGCTCTATGATACAGAGGTACATTTTGCTTTCTTCAATGTATCAATAGTGTACATTTCAGGAGGTGGTCGCTTTTAGTGACCACTGCATTACAACTTTAAATTTGTAACTAATTCCTTGAAGGTCCAAAAATTATGAAACGACTTGAGTTAGATGCTAGTTCCTTTTTTCTTCCTCTAAAAATTTACTGAAAATTGTTTCAAGTAATCTAGCTTCCCTGCAAATGCAATCAGCTCTTGAATGGTCGCTTTAAGAGCAGGCTACTTTAACCCTTTAGTGCCCGTGGTTGATTTGGAGGGGCACTGTATTTTTACAGGAATGTACAAATAGAGTACATTTGGCAGTTTTCAAGTATATGCCATCACAACATCAAAAATTCATAACTAATTCCGTAAAGCTTCAAAAAAATATGAAACAACTTGGGTTACATTCCAATTTTACTTGTCTTTCAAAGAAAATTTATCGAAAAATATTTCAAGAAGTTTCACCTCCCAAAAACTCAATTTTAGCTCTTAGATGGGTAGTTTTTGCCCCTCCTACCTTAGCTAATTCATGCATATCTTTAGATTTCATGAATTAGACAATGATAGGATTACTAGGCAATATTGTCACCATCATGGCTTTGTGTTTTGCAAAAACTTACCCAAATTGAAGCTTGTTTGTGCATTTCATAGGCCAGCACTGCATTATTCAAACTAACCTAGCTTACTTGTAATTGCATGCCTTGCCAAACAATCTGATTCAAATTGAGCATCTAAAGATTCTCTAACTCCGTTCCTCTTTGAGTTTTTTCAAATTAGGTGTGTTTTGACCTAGAGTGAGTATAGATGTCAGGGTTCGGAATTCCTGGCTTTTGTTCCGGCAGGATTGACGTGCAACAGGCCATGAAATCAGCCATCACTGCAAGCTCATCAGACCATGAGGGCCCAACTACTGTATCTCTGACTGAGCGAGCAGGAGATTCCAAACTGAGAAGTCATATCGACAATTAATCCAACCTAGGGGATAACGATTTTTCACAGTGACTTTGTTCAAATTACGGTAGTCTATACAGACCCTAATAGAACCGTCTTTCTTCTTAGCAAATACAATAGGGGCGGAAACTGGAGATTTTGACTGCCTTATCCACCCTTTTCCTAGGTTTTCTTCTAAATATCTTCGAAGTTCCTCTAATTCCACAGGGGACATCGGTCGAAGTCCCGTGTTTCGGGATTCCTGTCCCTCCTTAAAATCAATTTTCATGTCAGAGGGACCGTGGTTGGGCAACTCATTAGAGGCCTGCTCACTGAACGCCTCACGAAGGTCTTGATATTCGGTTGGAATCGATACTGATCCCGTTTCCATACATTCACATATTTCCAAAGCATAAATCTCGGCGTCTTTTGCTGACAATCGAAATGCCGCTGCTGACACCATCGCATGCTTGGGAGCGATTAATGCTGACGTCCATTTTGATTTATTTGCATCAAGAATCATTGGCCTAACCATTCCCTGTTCTGTTGCTGGTTGGTTTTTTTTCTTTGGCTGTTGGTTGGTTCTTTGCTCGAATGGGGGAGCATCCGCCCGCAGGAGTCCCTTGGATTGCTTCGTAATGCTGGCGGGTTCTTCGAGGCTGGTGGGCTTCTCGAGGCTGGCCACCTGCAACCCCGACATATCGACATTTTCTGTAACTCCCGATTCCCGTGTTGCTTGCGTGTCGTTGGTGGCCCAGGGCCAGCTCCCTCCTTCCGCTAGAGAGTTCGAAGCTTGCTGGAAACAATTATTCTTACAAAATAGCGAATCAAACTGCACCTTCCTACGAGACCAACAGATGGTGGGGTCGTGGCGTATGAGCCATGGGGTACCCAACACACAGGAATACCTTCCGGTATTGGTGATATCCGCAGTTAGTGTTTCGCGATGCCCTTCTACTTTGAGATGAATGGTAGCTTTGTGAGTAATGAGCCCGGAGTTGATTACTCTGCCGTCAATCACTCTGACTTCATGCGGATGTTCCTTGGTTTTCACAGCCGCATTGCACTCCTGTGCAAAATGGGGATGAATAAAAATACTGGTGGCACCAGAATCCACCAATGCAAGAGCTGCCACACCATTCACTTCAACATCCAAAGTTAGGTGCGCCCCCGGGTCAAGGGTGGCACGCACATAATGAAGACCAGTTTCAGTTTCAAATTCAAGTGTAGTTGCCGAATCCAACAATTCTTGCTGAGTTTCCTGCCCCAATCCCATCCATGACTGACTAACCTCTGGCTTTTGGGGAAAGCTTCCTTTCATGATCGTCGCAGCTGCCCTTTGGACAGGCCCCGGGTACTGAACCTCTCCGCTTAGTCCCGGGCTCTGCCTTTTCCCAAGAAATCACTGGCTTCTCCCTCGACTGATGCAATGGATAAAGGCTTGGAGGGGTTGGTGGGACATCGGAAACGCACATGGCCGATTTCACCGCAGCCCCAGCATCGCCCTTGCCGTTGATAGTCCAACCTTTCTGCAGATGTTTTGGCTAACACCGTGCTTACTCGCACCGCCCCAAGCTCCATTGGCACTGGTCCCGACAAACCATGGTTAGCGGAAGATTTCCCAACCGGATCTTGAGGTACACAGGCAGGGGCTCTCAAAATGAACGAATCTGGTTGCGATCGTCGATTTTGACGCCGGCCCCACAACCTCTTGTCGATTCATGACGCCATCGCCATCCAATCTTGGAGCCTCCGTGGTTGGCTTTTTGCAGTGACCACTGAGTCTAAAACCTCATCCTTCAGTCCTCCCCTAAATTGTGCTATCAAACTTGATTCGTTCCAGTCGAGTTGCGCTGCAAGCTCGTTAAAAGTGGAAATATAAGTTGATACTAAGCCGATCTGACGTAGTCTTCCAATTTTGTCTTCAGCATTACCCCGTCTATCCAAGTCGCCATATACAACAATGACCGAGTCTCGAAAAGCGGTATAATCAGTTAATAGTTCATGCTCCCGTTCCTCGTCCAAAGCTTGAAGTAAAGGCATAGCCCAATTCTGAGCGGCCCCTGTCATATAAGAAAGCGCATATGCTACCTTGTCCGCATCAGAATTGTAAGTTTGTGGTTTACCTCTGAAAACTAATCGTAGCTGCGCAAACCAACAATACACCTCATTTCCTTTCTTTCCGGAAAACTTCTCATGATCAGCTACTTTTGATTCTCGACTCCCAATATCAGATTCCCGATGTCCTCCCAATCTTGGATATGCTCATTTATCTCCCCTGATCGAAGTTAAAGGAGATCGCTGTCGAGGTATCGCAGCCACTTGCTTTGAAATTTGCTGTACCAAATGTGGAATTGCAGATTGAAAAACAGACTGAATCTGCTGTTGGATAAAAGAAGTAAATTCGGAACCCACAGTCTCTGGCACCGGAAGCCCTCCTGATACCCCGTCCACCTGATCCCGATCCATCACGAGGTCGGAGATATTCAATCAATCAACTCCCTGTTAATGCAACTCCGACGTAATTTTTTTTTTCTTTGCGGAACCCATGCTTGCTCCCTGCAGTGAACGCGGCCAACATCAGAAATCATTTCCGGAACGCAAGCCAATCAATGATGTGACATTATGTTAGGGTTCGGAATTCCTGGCTTTTGTTCCGGCAGGATTGACGTGCAACAGGCCATGAAATCAGCCATCACTGCGAGCTCATCAGACCATGAGGGCCCAACTACTGTATCTCTGACTGAGCGAGCAGGAGATTCCAAACTGAGAAGTCATATCGACAATTAATCCAACCTGTAATTCAACTAAGATGAATACAACCATGCTAAAGCCATGCAGAAATCAGAATCATATTACAAAATGTCACATGAGGAACAAACCTCCTCTTCGTGGTTTAATAAGGGAAAGGGAAACCACTTTCCTTGATAGAACCGCTATAACTGCCCGCTATAACTGCCCTTCCAGTCCAGCTGTTACGAACTAGTTCGTAACAATAGAGTCCAAAAATCAACCAAAATGTGGTTGACCGGTCATTAAATGGTTAACACCACAAAGAGGGAACTACGGAAGTTTATGACTGTAGGTAAGGGAGTATGCTCTAAAAGCGACCATCTCCTTGAAATTGCCCCCATAAATAGTTGTAGAATGAATATGAGGTGATCCTTAAATGGACCGATTTCAACATTGAGTGAATCAAGAAAATTTATTTTTTATTGCAAGAGCCAATCATTGTCTTTCATTTCCTCCCATCTCTTTACAAGTTGCAAGGAGACAGATTTTGGAAGACCTATGGTCACAAATAGGAGCCTATATTCCAAACTTTTGAAAATTCATATGTAATTCAAAAATGCTTGGAAAAATATGAAACCACTTGTGCTAAGTTCCTCATCATTTTTTCTTTCTTTGAAAATTGAGCTAAAAGTATTTCTGTCCATGAAACCTATGAAAAAAGCAAACCAACCCTTAAATGGTTGCTTTCATAAATCAGAACATACTCCCTTACATTGTGGATTAGGTTACCATTGCCGTGATTGTCTATGCCACTTATCATGGGTGCAAATCGATTGACACATAAGTCTTCTACAAGTCAAGATTTTTTAGCCCCTAAATGCGTAAAGCACCAAATTTTGGTGCCGACAATATTTTGAAGTTAAATAAAACCTAACCAAGATGCTATTTTTAGTACTTCATGTTTTGAAAAATTCTTTTTGAAATCTGGTCTTAACATCAAAAATCCAATTTTGAAAATAAAGATTGTGTGCAAGGGTGTCCATTGCAATCTTGGCTATCCATAGTGTTGAGGGCACTTGGAAATGAGCCTCAAATGCACTAGAGCCTGTGAAAAAAACCACATTAAACATTCATTAAAAAAAAATTATAGAGCAAATTTTGAGAAGCCAAAGATTGATTGGGATTGTGCATGTTAAGCCCTTTAACCTCATATTTTTTTGGTGACCGACATTTTAGATTTGTCATGTAAAAAGAGGATTGCAAGACTTCAAATCACTTTTGTAGTTTTAACACCTCATGATTAATATTATAATCTTTCAATCCACAAGTAATATGTATATATATATATATATCTGTGTGTGTGTGTGTGTGTTTTCTTTTCTTACGTGATCTCTAACATGTTAAGTTTGAATCTATACAATAACGATTCAAAGACAATTGCTGTCAGTTTTTGAGGCCATCAAGGAAAACGTCAAGCCTGTTGTAGGAATGGGAAGTCTTTGATGTGCATATGGAAGCATCTTCAAGAATGTCTTCGAAGAAATTTGAGTCGGGGTCCACACTTAGAATGTCCAATCTTCATGGAAAGAAGGGCAATGTAGAGAGTTTTGGTAGAAAGTGTAGTTTGCAATTGTTATTCACACGGCATGATTGTCAATGCGTGCCGTGAGCAAAAGTAATGGCGTAGTGATARGCAAAGTATAACAATGTATAGGGAGAAAATAATGCAAATAAAKCCAGTTCTTCATCATTCAGTAGTGCGTTGGGCGTAAAGGTTTGAGCTTCCTCAATTGCTCCTRCATAACACACGTGCATGTTTGCATGTGTCACACCCTAAACCTTTCATCAAGCAATTGGCTAAAGACATGAGTGCCAAACACTRTTGCTTGACTTCAAAAATTGACAAGTGTCCACGGCAGAAAAATGAACTGCAAAAATTACTCACCTTACTGTTGAACAAAGACCACTGACTAAGTATAGCACTGTCCTACTTGTTTAYTTATAAGTCACGCTTTTTTTTCTTTAAAGGACATGGTCTGGTCATTCAGTATAGTATTTTAATGCAAGTCCTAGACACAAGTTTTTAAGGAAATTTTACTTAAAACACGGGACCTTTCAATATGCATTTTTTGACTTAAAACCGCAATTAAAGCACCCCTTTCTCTTGTATTTAAAGTACCATTTTGAGTATTATGACTACTTATAAATATTGAAGTTGTACTACTTGAAAAAATGACAATTTGTCACAAAACATAGATACAATGAAGTAAAATTAACAATAAATAGAAAATCAAGAAAAAAAACTAAAAATTGACAATTCATAAAGACTTGATGGTGATAAGATTTCACCAAAAAAATGAAGTTGAAACCATCTTCAATGTTGAGAAGTGCGCAAACAAGGGAGCCCTATTTGCAAAAACATGGAGGGTATATTTAAATGCCCCTTGGTAGGTACATCAATACATGTCTCTTTAGTGTGAAA
Source organism: Pleurozium schreberi (assembly GCA_006891605.1). NCBI lineage: Eukaryota > Viridiplantae > Streptophyta > Bryopsida > Hypnales > Hylocomiaceae > Pleurozium > Pleurozium schreberi. Next base: position 15,600 of record VACF01002482.1, on the reverse strand, counting down.
ATATCCCACACAAATTCCAACTGTACATCATTAATTTTGGGCACTCCATAGTMCTAAACCCTCCTAACCACAAATTTTTTTGTTTCATTGTGACCTAGCTTTGCAGAACCTGAGGCATAAACCCTAGTAGTATCATGGCAAGGTTGCGGAAGTGTGTGGTCATGGTGTTGCACATGCAGCCCTTGCTTCCAGTCGGAGGAGTCGACCCTAGCTTTGGTTCCGCCTCAGATTTCGTCAACTGAATGCGCAGTCCCTGATCGAGAGCACTTCCTAAATCAAAGTATTYGGCAAAATCTTTCCATGCCAGCACTGACTCAGATTTCTCGCAGAGAGCTGAATTTTCTTTTTAACACATCATTCCGCTCTCAAGGATGATGTCGTGTGCATGCCTGACTTGGACTCAACACATTTATCTACTGTTGCTTAGCTTCTTCATTTTACTTCATTTGTTAAGAGTCCCAACTTGAAGGCGTCCGGAGGCCTTCATTAGAGCTGCGCACATGAGGCCCGGTGAGGCCTGGTTTGACGTCGTGCCTATTGATGTCAGTGCAGCAAACCCGCATTCTCGGGCCCTCACATACGACATCGCACGGGCGCCGTAAGCCTCATGTGCGCGGGCCTATTGATGTCAGTACAGTTCCATGTGACTTGCAGGAAAGGAAAAGTGTTTGACCATCGTTTTCAGCTGAAGGCTAGGGATACACCTATGAAAATGATTGAATGGGTCAGTCTGTTTTTATGATAAATTGGGTTGAATTAATGTCATGCAAGCTCTTCTCGTTTTCATTCAATTAGATCAAACTCATTTGCAACTCAAGGAACTAGATGGGGCGCAGGTACCACATTGGTCCACCAAACTTTCTTTTGTATAGGGCAATGCCCGAGAAGGAGAGCATTGCGTGCAAAAAGGGCTAACGAGGAGGGCGGAGCCCAACGAGGAGGCACTCTTTGGCACGCAATGCCCGACAACGAGGGCCATTGGCTCGGCGTAAACTGCTGCCAGGAAATGCAAAACTTTGGATGATTGAAAAAAATTTGGATGAGAAATCCGTAATGCCCGATTACGCAATTTTGCCCGCATAATCGGGCATGAAACCCTAATTACTCCGTAGAATCCTTCCGGGCAATGAACAGCCCATTTCCCGGCAGTGGTTTACGTTGAACGTTAGCTTGATTACTTAACAGTCATGCACTTGAATTTTGTTGTGATCCCGTAGGATATTGTTGCGACTTACTCCCTCCGTTCCGAAATGATTGCCCACAACTATGGCGAATTTCATGAAAATGGCGGTATTCAATGTGCCAGTTTCAAACCGCACAGTCTGAATTGTGAAGTGACATTCAAGACACATACATATTTCAAACATCTATGACTTTTTTAGATTTTAGACCCACGGTCTGAATCATCTAGTGTGGAGGATAGAATTCATAAATCTAGGACAAATACAAATTCCAAAAATCTAGGACACGTTTAGATCTCAAATTGTACGGTCTGAATTGTAAAAAAGTGCCAAAATAACATAACAACGCCATTTTAATGAAATTCTCCATAAATTTGTTGGTATATATAGATTAGAATAGGTTTTGTCGATCATATTGTAAAAATCATAATCATGATTGGTTCCAAGTTTTATATCAGTAGAATTTATGAAGAACATTGCATGTGTTCATAGCAACCTAAAACAATTAGCCAGAAAGGAAGTATTTTTTTGACGTATTCAAAGCAACCACAATGAAATTCATTAAATTGGCAATATGTTTGCACCAAAAAATGGTGGTATTATATGCCATTCTAATGAAATGTTGTGCCAGTTTAATGGAATGTTGTGCAATTTCTAACATATTGTGCGCCATTTTAATGGGATGTTGTGTCATTTTAATGAAATGCTGCGCCATTTTACAATAATACTACCAATATAACAAAATTCACCATAACCTTACAAAACCATGACATTCAAAGTGGACAATAATTTTGGGACGGAGGGAGTAGCCAATTTGCATTATTCATTGTTTTCCCCTCATCTGAATCCAAGGCTACACCTAACTGCACCCCTGCAATCATCTTAGCGAATGATGATGGGACTTGCAGTGAGGTTGCTGAAATTTCTTTCATGAATGTCAGTGTTGATCGTCCTAAATGGTGAATTTTGTTAAATTGGCAGTATTACGTTTAAATGGCGCAAAATCTATTAGAAACTGCACGACATTTCATTAAAGGGTGATTGCAAGAAACACTTCACGTTTTTGTCTCAAAAACGCAGTTTATGGCCAAAGTACTAGCAGTACTTAGTTGTACTACTGGAACTATGTGTCAGTGGCGCGCCTATCAATGTACACCGTTGATTTTGGACGCCTGCAGATCTACGCCGTTGATTTAGTCCTATACAGTACTATGTAGTCTTATAGAGTGCTATGGAGTACTATAGAAGCCACTAGGAGCAGAAAATAGCAAAAAAGGAGTATGTGGACCTTTTCATTTTTAATAATTCAAAAAAAATTCAAAAAATTATTCAAAAATAATCCATTTTGCTAGAGAAGATTACGCTTGCATTGCACTAAAAAAATCATGTAGGAAATTTTTTCCCTCTTCATAGCCTTTGCGCAAAGGAAGGTCACTTTGACCCCTTATGTGCAATCGACATATTGCTATTTTCATAAAAACTCATCATGAGTCCTTTTAATGTTAATAGACCTCCAACATATCCAATTTGTGGCTTCTAATTTACATTTTTGGGTACGGCAAAGTGGTCGCCACATGCCACGGCGCGGACAACAACAAAGCCACCCTGAGTTGCCCTCTTGGGGGTCCAGTAGGAAAAGTGCTCCATGACGTTGTGTATGATCACTTGATCTGCTATGGACAGCCATGCCAACCGGACCGTTAGCACTGATGGGTCTGAACACCAGCATTGAGTAGGAGGTTGTTGGAGGCCGCTCTACTAATTACGTACTTAGGCTATGTTAACAAAATAAAGGCTTCTGATCTAGTCTTCCTTTTGGAAGTAGATCAACGCTAGTGTGTGGTCCACGTTCGAGGCTAGCTTGCAACAGCTTTGGCTAGCTTCACTTGAACTCACACTTGCCGAAGTTGTGTCCAACCAGCCTTTCGCTGTGATGGTCCACACTTGGAATTTAAAATATATAATGCCCCACGTGGTATATATACGCAATTCTCTAAGTTGCATAGGCTGCTCAATGAATGCACATGACCGGTCTTGCCGTTGTGTCTATCTCCCCTACGAGTCAGCATCTGATTTGCTCTGCCAGAGCAGCCCTGTTTCTTGTAATGGATGACCGATTCAGCTGTAGAAATGGTTATCTCGAGAAGGAAACGAATGGTTACCGTATGCATAAACATAAAATTTGTGAACATGATGAATTATGCCAGGGTGTGGTGGCGATGACTTTTTGTACACAAGCCTCCAGTGGCGAAATGCCTTTGGGCCGGCTCCTGATATATTCTGTCTGCGATGGTTTTCGTTTACTTCAACGAGTCTCCTGAAAATTTGGAAGGCTCGTGGATACCTCGAGAGATCCGTCATGTGATCGAAGCTGCTGAGTAGGGTGTGATTTTGCATTGTTTCTAAAGTTCTGAGTATTGGCCTCTTGTTTTGTCAACGTACGTGAGCAATTGGGAGGGGATCCTTGACATTTATTTCAGCTTGGGTTTGGGAATCATGTTGCAAACACATGCAGCCTGTTGTTACAAACACAGGTAGGTGGTTTTTGATCGATCTGCAGACAGCTCAGTGTTTTCCAGCCTGAATTGTTTTTTGGGTTGCGATTGCGCGTGGGATGTGCGAATTAATTGTAAGATATCTTGCTTTCGGTTGAAAGTTACGTTTCATTCGGCAGTTGAACGTACAAGGAATGCTATCGAGACTTTGGGATGCGTATATGTTGCACACGGCCGGGCTCTACCTGGTTGATTTTGGGTGAGCGGATTGCATGTCGTCCAATCCGCTGCCTCTGCCAAGAACCCGGCCACTCCCTTTAATTTTCATATGTACGCACGGGCTTAGCTTCTCACAGATATATGCTTGCTTCCAGTGTGGGGCAGGCGTTTTTCAAAACTTCAGCAGCCCTCAGCTCGCTGCGGTGGATTCCACGTACACATGCCAACGAGCACACCAATCTGTCGTAGTGGTGCGTGAATGTGATTCAACAGATCATGCCTGGGTGTGACGTCTTGAGTCGACTTGCAGCTGGAGTCTCCTTTGATTTCCAGAGACTTTTATCGATGGAGATACTCTGCTATTAATGGGGGAGTGATTGGTCCTCTTTTCCTAGGTAAGGTAGAACCACCCATTACCAACCATTGCCCCATAGCCAACCATAGATTGACTTATTTCCGACCAAGGTTAGAATGGGTTTTTTTCATCTTTTCAAAGTTGGGACTAAAAGTTCATGATACATGTTCCAAAGTAGTGCAAAAAAAAGTTGGAAGTAGTGAGTGGAAAAGTAGTTTTCTGAATGATCGGAATCGGAAAAGTCTAGAGATCGGCTATGGGTCCGGAGCACTTTTTGCCTTTCAAAATTCATAGTAATTTCAATTCATGCAATAAAATTACCAATGTTTTTGAAATTCTCATCATTTTTATCAACACGTCTCTAAAATTATTTACCTTGCATTCCATTGCTTGAGATTCGTCCAAATTCCTTATTTGATTGATTATTTATAGGTGGTTCTACCTTAGCACCGGCTTTGTGTGATGGTGAAAGGCAAGATTGAAGAGGATTAATAAAGTGGCAAAGAAGAGAGATTTGTGACTTGTGGACTTGGTTGGAACTGAGAGATAGCACACACAAGAAGGTAGTGAAGGCTATGGGCTATGATTATTTGGAAGATAAGGTTAGAGGAATATGTCATTGTACCTAAAGGTCCAAAAATATAATGGCTTTCACTTGTTAGAGTTGATTTGATTGATTCTATTTTGTGATGCTAGATACTTGCATTGAAAGTGTTAACATGTTGAACTTAGATGGTATATTATTCAAAATTCAAGTTTCCAGTTGATTTCAATTATTAAGTATTTTTTGATAGTGAGTATTATTTGATTGTAGATAGCTTTCGAGCAAGTTATTGGACGTGATGGAGAGTCGTTTTGGTTGAATCTCAAATGTTCTAGATCATTTTGCTGAAGTGTTTGTTGGCTCACTGTAATGGAGCAACAAACTTTTCACTTGGATTATTTAGTTGTAAATAATATAGTTTGCAACCCATTAGCAATAGCATTGATTCAATTGTACTATCAAACTTGACAATTCTAGTCAAATTTTTGTTAGTAAGATGTAGTGTATGCAAATATTGTAGGAATGTAATGTAATGTCACTAGTTTGGTCTTGGATATTGTGGAATGTCAATTTGTTTAGAGTAATACTAAAAGTGAGGTTAACCCCTAAACACCCAAGGGGACAAAAAGTGTCTTCACACAATATGGCAGTCAACTACTCAACTTTGAAGCTCTCTAAAATTTATATTCAATGTCTGATTTCAATATAACTTATTGGAAAAGTTGCGCATACAAGTCTAATTTCTATGATAAAATTTTTAGATCAATCCAAGACGTATTGAGTTTGTGAAAGTCATTCAAAGTTCTTAGGTTCAATTTAGATTCATCACACTCCATTGTGATGGCTGCAACTTGGATGAATTCTATCTTTCTCATCAAATGCTTGTTTTCAATAAACTTTGTTGTATTTGTTTCCATACAGATCTTGTTATCTTGGTGTAAGTTTCATGCCAACCCAAGTTGTTTTGAATGATTGAGAACAATTCAATGTTCAAAATCCAAAAATGTTTTCATTTTAATGAAATTCAGCGGCTCATAACTTCTTTGTATATTATTCTTTTTCAATAATTTTTGTTGGAAAATTTGCGCTTACTAATCTAGTTTGTGTGGTTAAAATTTTGTATCCATCACTTTGTAGTTTAAAGTTTTTTCATTTGAGTCAGCTTAAAAATCAAATCTCACCTACACATGTGTTTTTAAGAAAATTTCAGCACCTTTTTTCAACAATAAAACATTATATTATTTCAATCTATACAGTTAAATGACCCCAAAATTGTTCCACAATATCTAGGGTGAATGCGTGAAAGACTACTATTGTTTTTGTGTCACACTTGGAATTGGAGAGTTGTCATCCACTATAACTTTTGAAGTATGAACTCAATTAACTTGAAATTTTAATTATAGATGTCTAACTTGATAGCAATCAAATTCCTTATTTTTCAGAAATTTTCAAAACCCATTTTATATTTAATTTTCAATTTAGCCAATTTGTCAAATTTTGTAGTTTAGAGGTTTTAGTACTGGGAAGTACCCAAAATTAATCATCTAGAGCTGAAATTTTTGTGGTCTATTCCCACATTAAGATCTCAACTGTACAATATTGTAGTGTGCATGTTGTAGAGGGTGAATGCCCGAAAGACCAACCGATTTTTGTAGCGTTCACTAGTATTGGCCAGTACTACCGACCTTTTGGAAAAAAACATTTAAAAATAAAAAAAAATATGGATAATTAGCATAATACTATAAATATCATGTAGCCAAAATTAGAGACCTGAAAAAAATTTAGATCAAAAGTTATTCACAAAATAGAGTGACACAATTTTTGAAAAAAATAGACACTTTGTTTAAACTGGCAATCTTTGTTTGTATGACACGATTTTAACCCCTTCAGTCCTTCACTAGGTTTTCACCAAAACATTCCAAAAATGCCATTTCTAGTACAAGTACCAAATTATTGGAAAAAATAAATTTTGGATATATGTCACCATAGGATCTTTTAGTATGTTGACATCAAGCAATGCATACTGGCATGAGAGCAGTACATCATTCGCACATTGCAAGACGACATACGGTACCAACGGTACAGTAGAACCTCTCTAAGTCACTCCTCTATAAGCCAATAAAACCTCTGTAAGCCAATATGTCAGACCAGCCCAGACTGGGCCACATTACAAAGGCTGTGACTAAATCTGACCCTCTCTAAGCCACCTCTCTTACCCAATAAACCTCTGCAAACCAATATGTCAGACCAGTCCGGGACCGAGTGAGTAAGGGAGGTTCTACTGTACCAAGAACACAATCGGGGATGCACAATCGGGGATGCACAATCGGGGATGCACAGTCGAGAAGATCTCACCATCACTAACAAAACAAACAACCAGCCTAGGGCAGAATCGTATATCACTAGAATCCGTGACGGATATTGCAGATGTTGATTAAAAAAACTCTGAACAAAAGAGTCCCCTCAATAATCTACACAAAACTGCTGAAAAACAGGAAAGTCAATTTCAGGTGAGATTCAGAAATGCATAGCCACCTCCTTCTGCTCGAGGTCGCAACCATGCAGCCACCGATCGCAACACTCGGAGCTCTCCATCCAGAACATCTCCTGCCATCCTTGCACGCTCTGCTTGGATTTGTGGCGTGTCTTGAGCCCTCAGCACCTTCTGAGCTCGCTCAGACATGAACTCGAATTCAGTACAAAAGCAAGGATCCACAAATAGGCAATAGGTCCAACTATACTTATTGCAGAACAAAGCAGAGGAGTGCTAAGAGATGAATTGGATTCGATGTGAATCTAAATTAAAACTCATATTTGTTAAAATGGTGAATTTCAGTGACGTTGGCGCAGTTTCCGTTGCCCAACTAAAACCTCAAAACCATTCCAGTCCCAGCTCTGGTCACTTGAATGAAACAGGTCACCTATCTGAATCTCAAATTGAAATAGGACACACAGCCTGGAGGATCATGAACAAAGACATTAAAGATTAGAGGGAACGCCTTTCCTTACTGGGTCTGAATACATATAAGAGAATTCTATGATTTCTGTAATGGACAATAAGCTCCGGCTCAACCTCAAAAAGACTTCAATTCACATTGTAACACCGGTATGTACAATTTTAGGAGCCTAAAAACATCCTCCTCTTCAACACAGAAATTATGGAAAATAGAAAGGGACCTACAGTGCTATGAAGCCCTCGCAGCGGAGGCAAACATTTGATGTAAGGCTCCCACGGCGATGCCTGCATTTGCATGATGTAAACTCAATGCTGACATTTAAGATTAACATCTGGGCCAGAGAAATCATGTATTCAACTACCATTTGAAGTGGACTGCAACTGCCAATCAAAAGAATGCAMAGTCTGCAAAAACATGCATCAACCTCAACGACAATTCCTTGCTTTTCTAAAAGCAACTCAATATAATTGGGATTCGATTAGAAGAAAGAACATACCTTGCCAGCATGTCGATGGAGGAGTTGGAAGAGGGCGAGGCGACTCCATTCATTGACGTCGTCGGAAAGGCTGTCTTCAATGCCCGGGGGTAATCGATTCGGTGTAATCATCTGCAGCGCATATCCTCGAAATCAGCAAGAATACTGGCTCCGTCGGCCCTGGAAAACGAACAGAAATAAAGAAATCAAAGATGAAAACAGATATCAAATCACAGTAGACGGCTCGAAATCACTAAACTACACTCACACTGTACAGGACTGCAGACACTCCTCGGATGACCAAATGAGAGAAAAGAAGCACATACAAGCTCTCGAGACACACGCAGCACTTGCTCCCCACGCTTGATGGAGCGAATCGTAACGAGAGCCCTGGGCGGATTTTTTGAAAAATATACAAATCAGAGCAACAGCAGCGTATGATTCTCAATACTTCTCATCAGGAACGGGCATCATCAAGCTCGATATCACCTTTCGTATTCCAGAAACTCTACATCCGAAACCCTAAACCATCTCCACTACCGTAATTTCAATAAGATGACAAAACTCTAGACAATTWGTAAATGAGAAAGCTTCCGAGGCTAAGCAGATTGCCAGACCTTCCATGATTGGTATGGCCAATAGTCAAAGACGTCTGCGCACCGGATTCTCCTCGAGACTCGAGCCACGAAAGGAGAGACGCAAACTCCGGGAGGGCTACACGTTGTCCCTGCAGTTCAAAATACCAAACGCATAAGCACAGAAAAACTTAATATCAACGAATTAATTCTATTGAACGAGTGCAGCATGTTAAGAGAGAACTAACCAGGCATGCCCGAAGCTTGCAAAAGCTTCTGGCTGTACAATTGCCGGAGTGGCGAAAGAGAAATTGCTGCATTTGATTTCTCCAAAGCTCAATCTAGTTGGAGTAGATGCGCAGAAGCTCCAGCGTCATGCAAGTGGTGATCCACTTCTACATTCTTCAGCTGAAAGACAATCTTGCGCACGCGCGCAACCTGCATTTGGTGATGCAAGAGCCCGCGAAAATCGTGGCAATCGTCATCGTCCTTCATCCAGTGGCAGACACACATAACGTCTGACCACCCAACCCCGGACAGGGAGCCATACCTATGTTAAAATCAAAAGTTTCAAGCACATCAATGTGCAAAAAAATATCAAGGAGTGGAACAATTCATTGAAAATGTCCATTGTTAAAAAGTTGATGGATGTTGAGGGGTCAACTAGATGAAMCAAGATGATTTTTCCTTGGGGAATGAAGCCCAAGATTGAAATTTAGTGATTAACTCACTTGAACTGTTTATCCACTCAAGAACCTTTGCTATGACCTRACCTTTTTGGACTTTGCCCTTCTCACGAGCCTATTTTTCTTTATAGAATTTTGTGCACCTCGGTGATTGTCCTATACTCAACTCCCTCAATGTAGATCATGTGCGTGGAGGTATAACTGTGCTTTTAATAGGGAATTTATCACAACTTAGTTGTGTTCTTTTTATTGATGATATGCTCCTATTCTTTTTGAGATTGTCTTTGAGCAAGCATGTATGATGACTTTCATTGAGGTTGTTTTTTTATACAAGATAAACCAGCCTAACTGCATGCATGACCCAACTTTGTCAAGTGTGAATTAAACCACCTCAATTCTAGTACGTAGTTTGTTCATTATTATGAGATGAAGTGTGAATATATGGATGCCTAAGTCAAAATGTGGTTGCCTAATGACTTTTCCAATCAATGTAGAAATGAAAGAATGCACATATTGACTCAAAAATAAGATCATTTTTGAGTGACTACTTTGTTTACAGGTCAACATTCTTTTAGGATTAAAGTAAACAATAAAAACAAAATTATATCAATTATACCATATATGAAAACAATTAGAACTTTTTAAATCATAAATGAGGGTTAAAAGGAGAAACACAATTTTGCAATTTAATTTTAGAAATCATTAAAAAGACAAAAAGACAAATAAAGTCCACACAATATTGTGTAATTTGTGTCCTAACACATGGAGCTTGCAATCCTAATAGTTGTTTTAACAGAATAGTGGACACTTGGAATGGAATTTGGACAGAAAAGGACATTTGCCCAATTTATTTAGGCGCAAAAGGACACATATTGGAGTTCTCCTGTGTTGAATGTGCAATTCAGATCGCAGCAATTGTGGTTACAGGAGAACTCCAGTATGGCAGTAGGGAAAGTTTAGAGCGCAGCAACTGTGATACTTGACTAATACTCAGAATCGCCAATGGGCATTCATTTTAAGTGACAATTCTGGGTGCATCTAAGCTCGAGAACTCAACACACACAAAGCTCTAATTCAGACTGGTATGTATCATATTTAGGATTTAAGGAGAGGGACTTGACGAGGACCAAAGGCATGAATATCCGCCGCTGCTACAATGTTGTTGTTTTAATCCTGGTTTTCAAGTTCTGAAGAGCGAGCTAGCCTAGCTGCACAGACATCGCAAGTGTAAGAGACTGCCAAATTTCATGGAAATTACGTACCTTCATCGTCCTGGATTCGTAGACATCGTCGGCACCAGCCATTCACGTTCTTCGTTGTGTGCATCCSGTTAAGCTTATCCGGACTTCGAGTCAATCCCTGATGCAAAAGCGAATCAGAAATCTATTGCCTCGAATCAATCAAGCTCCTAGCTAATCAAGGTTGAGAATTCCACCAGYCCAGGACCTAGCCTTGTGCTTCTTTTGTTGAAGTGCAAGCAAGAAGTTGTCCATAATTAATTAGCTAGGTTCCCTATGATTCCAATTGAACATTTAAAGTCTGAACATGCATAACTTTGAAAATTTACACGTAAAGAATCTCATTGAATCACCAGAAAATTACGATGCGTGCACTCTGAACAATCTCTTTTTCAGTTGCTAAATAATGCGTTGATCCGAATGAAGTCCGTCCCCTCACTCAGTCGATCAAATGGAGGGGATCATCAGAAAAAAATGTAGTGTCGACTGTAGAATTGGTTACCTTAGTCATGCTTGAAGTCTCCTCGTGATGATGCAGAGCGGCGCCCTCACTGAACCAAGCTGAAGTGAAACAGAACAACTCCGCATACAACAATATCCATACAAACCGCGTGTATCGAAGCATGGTGCTCGCACATCACGTGCGCAGCTAGCTCGGCCAAGCTCTGGCTAGCTAGCTAGCTAGTGCAAGGATTCCAATGAAAGGATCAAATCCACACTCAAACCTCAGTCTTTACTACTAACAAAGTGCTATGAAATCAATATGATCGATTCTAGCTAGAACTAGTTAATTAAATCCAAACAGTCTGTGCTTAACTTCATATATATGCACGAGTTCCAGATTGTCAATTAAACTAAGTCATGCATGAATGATGAGAAGTTGAGACCCCAAGTGGCGCATGAAGTACGTGGTGATCGATCGAGGCGAGAGAGAATTCCATTGAACGCACATGAGAAACCGTGTCGATCAATTGCGTCGTTCGCGAGACTCACTCGTCCGAATGCCAGTCAGAAAGACATGATTTCTAAGAAGGATTAGAAGCTGCTGCAAATGAGCGTGGAGGAACCTCTAGCTAGGGAAAGGCTAAGTATAACTCATTGGAGAGCGAGAGAAGGGAGTCAGAGTGATATTATGGGGTAAGGTGGAGGAAGTGGATATATCCCGGCCATTATTAAAAGCTAGCAGCTGGACCGAGGGGGGGCTGGCTGATTAGTTAATGAACTGGCAAGCATTAGTTATAAGACGAGAGCATGACAGACACCGAGAGGCGAGAGGGTGGGGTTAATTAATTAATAAGAGTAACTTAACGTACCTTCCATTTGCATGGGGAATGGGAAGGGTTGCACCTGGGGAGGGGCAGGCASCAGGCTTCACGGGAATGGCAACAGGCAGAGGTACGCAAGCATAGGAGTCTTCACATGGGGGATAGGGAAAGGGRACTTMAGGAAGTACGGGACAGGACTTCCCRGGRAGGGGRGTCTTGACTCGTGACAGGTTCCCCTTACTGTACAGTACTTAACATTACCCAGAGTAACTTATAGAATGCTAGATGAGAGTTTAGTACTGAGTTACGGCATAACATGGCCCGGGGGAACTCTGACCCCCTCGCTCGGTCCCTTATAGGAAATGGCTGATTTAAAAAAAAAAATTCCACACATGATAACATTTGCAAATTTTGAATTCATATTTGCAATCAAAGGCCCAAAATTAACAAGGATAGATGTTCAAGGGAAATGAATCAAGCATAAAATAGGGGGATTTCTTTACTTGCATCCTTGGAATGCCTTCGAGGGGCCAAGCAAGGGGGCGAGTTTACTCTAACCCACATCATGGGGCTTMCCATACTACAGTACACTAAAGATGATATTTAGTGTTTAGTGACATTTAGTGTTTTTACCCCCCTACTAGCTACAACACTAAATCTAAACTTGTCCACAATTAGTGTTAGACTTGAATGTGCCGCCTTCTCCTTCCCTGGAATTGCTTGGGTTCTCAACTTCATTGCGCCGCCGCCTTCTTCCCTAGCTTTCTAAATTCACAAACACTAAATTCAAACATGTAACTTTTTGGCAAGTCTCTCAAATCGCCGTAGTTCACATTTAGTGTTTGAATTGACATTTAATGTTACTTACTTTCATAGGGTAATTGGCTTTTAGTGTATGCCTTTGTATTTAGTGTATAAGACACTAAATATCATCATTGGTGTAGTGAGGTAAGGTAGACAAGGCTATTACCACCTTGATTTGCAATCTGACTATATTGGATCCAACTACAAGAGGGGCACATGCTTTGGAGAGGTGTGAGCTTGATTCACAAATCAAATCCAAATGGAATTATAATTTTTTGATAAAAAATTGTAATTTCTATGAATTTTTGAAGTAGGTTGCCCTTAAATTACAAAATTGCCTATAGAATGGAGTCATTGAAGTCGTATTAGTAGTCCATATCCGCCCTTCTATGTATCTATTAGTTATAGCTTAACCCTTAAATTAAAGGACCATTGTCTATTCAATGGACAAATAGGATTTTGAACAGCTACCTACGGTCTCAATTTTGGTCTTGATTTTTTGAAACTTTTTTTGAAGATAGAAAAATTGATTAGCTTATTGGGAATATAGTTTTTTTTTCAATTGGTGCCTAGGAACAAGGGTTATGCCCGAATAAGCTCAAAATAGGGGAGAGGAGGCAACCAAAAAAAATTTAGAAAATCTAAATTTAAATCTAAATTTTTTATGTTCTCGTAGATTATATTTTTGCCTAGATTAAAAGATGTGATTCATCCCATTTGGATTTGTTATGGGAAAGTTATGGACAATCTTGTTTTGGGGGCAATCTAAGCATCTTTTTGAAAAAACAACTTCTAGGATTCATTTTTTAATGCAACTTAAACAATTTAAACAAAAAAAGTTCCACAGTCATGGGTTATTTTTCCTGCTAGAAAAATCTCACCATTGGGATTAGTGCATTTTAATTGCATCTTAGAGATATCAATGATTTAGACTTTTGTTCTACAGACTTAACAATTTGGATGAAAGTTCTTTATGCCATATTTAACTACTTTTGGACTTTTAACGGAATTTTGGACTTTGTCCATCCGAAGATCTCCGGATGTCATAGATATCTAAAATCTAAACCTGTTGTACATTTTTCAAACCACCTAGTCCAAAATCTATATCAATTCTAGATTCAATTGTCTTAGATGTCCCTTAACCAATTTTAGACTTTGCAAAGTCCAAAAGTAGTTAAATATGGCATCTTTGAATTTGTGGAGTCTATTTTTTGGAAAGGAGGAAGTGAAGCTAATACTACCATAGGAAAGAAGATTCAAGACATGGAAACAAAGCACCTTAAGTGAATGAGAAAAATAGATTTAAAGCATCCAAAGTGCATAGGAGTGCAATAGAGTACTAGACTATAAAGCCATGCAGGTATAGAAAATATGCATTTCATTGAATTCTTACACAATTTTTCATCCAACCAAATAGGTCAATTGACCCTATTTACAATAAATTCCTATTATTCATATCTTTGAGGCTATCTATATTATAATTTTTTTACATGTATGAAGTATTATTTTATGCATGTACTTTACTTATAATTGGATGTGTATTAATGTACTTTGCTTATAATGGGATATATATTAATATGTACTTTGTACATTATCTCAAAGTTTTTTCTAAGTTTTTTAACAATATGCATTAGTAACTCCCTACCTTATGTTAGACGTTTGGTAAAAAAAAATCTATGTGCTACATCCCTATAATCTAAGTGATACCTCCCTATCTTATGTTGGACATTTGGTAAAAAAATCTAAGGCTCCCCTAAATAGACAAGGTAGAAGGTGCAAAAATTGACCATTTAAGAGCATATTGGCTTAGGATCTCTTCTATGAAGATCAAAACACTTTTTAACAAATTTCCAAGGAAAGAAGTTAAGACAATTTGAATCATAATTTTTAGACTTAAATTGAATTAGATATTATATTCAAAGCTTACAACAATAGCCACTGTGCTTTTGAAGGACTTAGGTACTCCAATTAAATGTCAAACAATTGTCCATCAATGGTGCAACTGGAAGCCAAAAATAAGGTGTGCAAACATTAAACTTGAACATACTTGCATGTAATTGCCTAAAATGGCACAAAATGTACCACCACTCATAGCTTCACATTATTTACACTAAAATTTTGTCTACTTCCAAATCAAACCTAGCCCCCAACCACTCATAACATCGTGCAACAATAAATCCCAATCAACACCAACTCATCACTAGCCTAGTAGGGAGAGGCCTTTAGGCTACCTTATAGAATTTCTACAAAAGGTTGTGAACATCTCGTGAATAAAAGAACAAGTTTTCTTCTGATAAGTGCTTAAGAATACATTTAACTTTCTTGAAGGATGGAGGAAGAATCAAATTAATATTACGAAAATGACACAAAAGTCTGACAATTTCCCAAAATAACAGACTACCTGACCAATGTTGAATAATGTATCAAAAGCCATTGCATAAGTTATTCATAATGTTTGATGGAAGACCTGTCAGTCACCCAAACTGCAGGATGTAGCCACCGGAGTTGCACTTGCCAGAGCTTTTGAAATTTCCTGTCGATAAACAGTTCATCGTACGAAATACGTAAGAATAAATGCACATCCATCATGGTTATCAACATAATGCCAAGCCCAGAGTTCAAGGCAACCCTACGTGTCACTCTCATTTAGTTGCTACCTAGACGAGGAATACAACACATATCTTACGTAAATCCTTCTCCTCTTATCAACCAAAAGATAAAGATCTGTAAATTAAGTCAAACAACTTGGCATTTTTCCAATAATGCTCTAATGCGTCTCGCTTCTTGAGCATTAAGGTATCTAGTC